>JAGDQP010004623.1:18307-83735 GCA_022664845.1 Lepisma saccharinum | reverse complement strand
GCTACAAGCATTAAGACTTTGACGAACGTTTTGGCTGCACAATTAGCTCAGGAAGAATCCGCACATCCTATCCATCAAGTTCATCTTTGTCCTCCGACATGGTTGAGGACCACCTGATGGATATAGATTTTAATCTCGTGGGAAGGAAAGGGAAACCTAGGTATAAACCGAAACTTAAACGGTAGTATTTTTACTTGTTTTTGCAGAGTTTTATGATTTCCGTTTATTTTATATGATTATGCTCCTTAGCTAAGTTTTATGGTGTATTTTTGTTTTATCTTGTGAGGACCCATTTACAGGCTTCCTCGTTATACTGGCCCTTTACACCAGTAGGTCGAATGTGAAGACCTTTTATATCTTCATCTCTTATATATTCTTTTTTATTATTTTAATAAACAGCTAAGCTTTGACATGACCAAGATAAGGGTCTTTCCCGTATCGGGACGGGCGTAAGCCATAGTGCTGTTACCGCCCATAAAATTCATTTTATCTTATCCACGGCACCTCGTGCACACGAAGACGCTTGGGGTCACCCAGGGCTACTTGCGTGCCAACTTTGGCCCGAATCGGAGCATTTCGACCATTTCCTTTTGGGCCCCCCTTGCACCCATTGGGACCCGCGTCCCCATTAAATAGTAAGCCAAAAACCTTGGGGGTGACCAAGGCCAACCACCATGCCAAGAATCATTTCAATTGGTTAGCCATTTTGGCATGATGCGTGAACATAAATCGTCTCTTTCATTTTTATATACATAGACTCGCTTTTGCTTCCATGGGGGCCTGCACCCCATGTATCCTAATCAGACTCCCGGAGTACTGTGCCCCTATGGTACAGATCTTCCCCCATACCGCCCTTGGAGCTGGGCCCCCATAGGAGAAATTTGCCCCATTTATTATAACCTATTCGTGGTGTGAAAAATGGGTTTTGGAGTGGCCATTTTCGATTAAAGATGAAAACTTTTCTAACGTTTTTTTATATTGTTGTGACCGACTCGTGATGGTACAACTGCATATAGAATTTCATTTCTCTTGCTAGAACGGTGTAGAAATATTTTTTGGGCAGCCGTTTTGAATCCAATAACGCGACTTTTTCAAATTGTTGATATTTTTCTAAACTGCTCGTGATAGTACACCTTTATTCCAAATTTCGTATGTCGAGCTCAAACTGTGTGGGAAATGGATTCTGGGGTCCGCCATTTTGAATCCAAGATGGCATCTTTGTCAATATTTTCGTAACCTAGTGTAATAATGTACCGTTACACCAAATTTGGTGTTTCTAGCGGTTTAGGCTATGCACCCTATACAACAAAAGGTTTGGCGGCCATTTTGAATCTAATATGGCGACCTTTTCAAAATGTAATATTTTCCTAAACTACTCTTGATAATACACCTTTATGCAAAATTTCGTGTGTCTAGCTCAAACGGTGTGGAAAATGGATTTTTGGGTCCGCCATTTTGGATTCAAGATGGCATCTTTGGAGACATTTTGTAATTATTTTGTAACCTACTAGTGATAATGTACCTTCATACCAAG
This sequence comes from Lepisma saccharinum, assembly GCA_022664845.1. Lineage (NCBI taxonomy): Eukaryota > Metazoa > Arthropoda > Insecta > Zygentoma > Lepismatidae > Lepisma > Lepisma saccharinum. The sequence goes on along the minus strand of JAGDQP010004623.1, from coordinate 82,201 downwards.
TTTCACTTCAGTAGCCCCCAGCGGTTTAGGTTGTGTATTTATGCAACAATGGGCTTGGCGGCCATTTTGGATCCAAGATTGAGACTCTCAAAATCTCGGGTTTTTCCCATTACCTACTCTTGGTCATACACCTTCGTATCAAATTTGGTGTTTCTAGCTCCAGTAGTTTTGCCTGGGAATTTTGATCATTCAATGACCATGGGGTTTTATAGTGAATGAATAAATCTCCCTTCCCACCCCCCTAAAAACGACTTTCCGCCCCTCCAATTTTTATGGACTCATTAGATTCTTTAATCCTGGTTGGTGTGGGGATTTCTTTTTTCAGCATAACACGTTTTTAGTCACTTTTTCCTATACTATATTGTATTTTTCTCAGGCTCTAGTTGAAGTGAACGTAGAAACTTGTCAGTTTTGTAAATAGTTCAGTGTTAGGGCAACACCCGACATGATGGAAACTGGACTCGATTTCTCGCGAGTTCCCCAAAACTATTTTGTGTGTTCAGCGTGTAACTTGCAACAAATATTCCATCAAAGTGAAAATAGTTCCTTTAGTGGAGGTTTGTTTTGGTAGTTGTTGACATACGAGAGATCCTAATAGCTCCAAACATGTTCCAGAATACAAATTTAAGCGTGTGAGATGTTCATATTTGTTCTAGAATAACAAGTTCAATTCTTTTTCCTTGCATTAATTCTCCTAAAGATGATAAACTTGAGTCTACTACAATAATGCCAGTGCGGATGGAATAAAGCTTTATTTGGTGATGTCTGATTTTAAAATGCTAGTATATTACTAGTAAACCTTTCCATAAAAGTGCATTATGTAATTTTTCTGGTTAAAATCAACAGTACGAAGAATGTTCGTATGCTCAAATACGCATCAAGAAAACAAAATTCAACTGAAATCAAAATATGTTTATTTTTCAACATCCCTTTCTATGCACTTTGTCCATCGCCTCTCCAAAGCATCTATGCTTTGTTTAGTGAAGTTCTTTTTTTCTGCTTGTGAAACCATGCCGTGGCCGTGTCCACGGGGATGTCGTTTCAGTTTGGGAAACAGGTGGAAGTCGCGTGGGGCAAGGTTAGGTGAGTAGAGGCAGTGATCTACCATATCGAATCCAGCAAAATGAATGTCATCGCAATATAGTTACTTATTAGCTCAAGCGTTGTCCTGGAGCACCAGAAATTCACGTGCCAACATTACCCTCCTCTAGATCTTGCTCGCGGTACTCAATTTTGTCATTCGGTCACCGTAGTACTGGCCTATTATGGTGACTCCATGTTCCAGATACTCAGCCAACAGTATTCTTTTGGCATTCCAGGAGACCTTTCTGGCTGATGGTTGTACTAGAAATTTTTGTGAAGTGGAGGAAGATGTGTGATGTGCTTCAATGCGTAGTGCTTTGTTCGGATTTTAGGTCGAAATGGTGAACCCATGTTTCGTTCTCCCTCTCAGATCTGTATAAAATGTCAGTGGATCTGCACGATATTTGGCTTGAAGTTCCCTCACACATGCCACGAATACGCTCCTGATCAGGTTTCGGGAGACCTATGATGGGGACACTTTTATCATGCATAAATGTTTGCTTGATATGTTATGCACTGTGCCCATTGATAACCCCGTACACTTAGTTATATACCTGACGGTTGACATAACAAAGCCATGAACTTTATCAACGTTTTCTTGGATGATGACTGTCACTGGTGGTCCACATGTATAGGCATCTTCGCATGACTGCCAACTCACGATGCCATCTAGCAGTAGAAGGATATGATGGAAGTACACGGTCCTAAAGTTTGACCAAGTCCTCATGAATTCTGTCGGCTTTCGGCTTTGCATTCTCAAGTACTTGAAGACCAATCGCACTTCTCGATTCTATATTTTCACAACCTTCCCACAGATACTCTGCTTTGACAGCTTGTGGAAAAAAAAAAAACTTAAATCATTTTTGCGTTCAATCAGTCTAAGGAATCTTCATTTTAAGAACGTTAAGCTTATGCTGCTAGGAAGAGGGGAAGGGTGTCGGTGTTAGAACATACGCATAAATTAATCTTTATTTACGTTAATAACACGAGCAAGCAAAATTTTATATTTTATTTTCTTTGATATCATTGGCGATGACTGGCCGTTTAACGCTTACAAATTTTGTTAGCCCGCTTTATGAGGTAAAAATGCTTGATTTCAATATATTTTCTTCATAATGAGTTTGGGAGAAAAACAAGTGTTCACAAGCAGGCTCAAACGGGTTAGGAAAAGTGACAGTTCTGGCTTAGGTAGAGAATTTTAGATTCTAGTATTTGATTTTTCTATCCTCCAGTAAGTCCTAGATCGTTTGAAGGTGAGTTTTATTGCCTAAGAGTATACAGGCTAAACGTAAGCAGTACTCTGGTCAGCTTCTTCTTAATGAAATGTTTTCACATTAATAACCAGGATTAATCTCTGACTTGAGCATTATCGGGTCAAAGGATCGTAATATTTACGTAAAGAATATCTAACTCTGAGAACACACGGGCACCATAGTACGATTAAAGATACAGTATTCGATAGATTTTCTGAAAGGACTTAGTGAGTGAAGTCGTGTAGTACAAAAATTAGCCCCTCAAATTCAACCTCTGCGGAATGCGGAAAGGAAAAAATCGGGATAAACTTACTGTAATCGCAGCGCTGCAAGAACTGCCCTGAATTGAAGGCTGTCTAGCGTCGTCCCCGTAGCCAATGGGTTTAAGGCACGTGGTTATTGTTCTTTTGATTCCATGTGCATGAGTTCAAATCCACGAGCTGCCAGAACCTTTTACTTTTTCCCCAGCTATGTCGGAACCCACTTTAGTAGAAACTGTAATCCCGTCCTTAAAAGCACAGAAGTTCGATTCGACCTTTCGTAAGAATATTCTTAGTGATAATATCCAGTAATTGTTTTGTTTTTTCCGTGTTCTTTGTTCTCTTTTTCATTATTTGAACACTTGCGTTTGCTAATTAACGCCACTGTAATTTGTTATTTTGCATATGAACACCATTTGCCAGTTCATAGGTAACAAAAATTGAAAGTTCCGACACAGCTGGGGAAAAAGTTGAAGTTGAAGCATTTTTTGCACCGTTGCGACTACAGCATGTGTGTCCATTTTTTTTTTCCTTTCGTATTCCGCAGAGGTTGAATTTAAGGGGTTAATTTTGGTAGTATTCACTAAGCTCGTTCAGAAAATATGTCGAACGGTATACCTTCCATTGTACCAGTTCGTGTATTCTCTGAGTAAAGGTGCGGTTTTGTTTGTGCGATGATTGCGTGCAATGATCGCAAGCAACTGCTGCACGCGACACTATTGACACGTTGAAGGGAAATCCGTGGAGTCGGTTTGGTTTGTGCATCGGACGCATCATGTCGCATGCAACTGTTGGAACGACTCCTCGGAGACCATCAAGCTGCTGCAATCGCGTGCGTTGCAGAGTATTGTGCAGTTTATATTCGTGATTTCTTTGAATTTGGAACTATTTTGTGCCAAATATGAACTTCAGCAGAGATGAGGATGGAAAGCTACGTCAAAAATTGGACGAAAATGCTATGAAATTGTTGGTAAAAACCGAAAGAAAGAGAATGCATGCACAGATGTAATAAGTTTGGAGCTCAATAGGTGGCAGCAGAATACTTTAGCAGCTTGAAGTAACAGTATTGTTTTATATTGATTGAAAGTTGAGTTTAATTTAAAATGCTGCTTATATTATTATTATTATAGTTGTTTCTAATGATGTCTAAAATTCTGATACTGTAAAAAATATTGTTTACAGATAGATCTTAATCTTGTAATGAACGATAAGTAAATCACATAATTGTATAAATATGGTACGGCGTCGCACACGCGCCAAATGCACAAACGAACCTACCTTACTACATGCCTCCGTCGCACGCAGTCACTGAATGCTGTCATTGCATTTGACCATCGCCGAAACGAAACTGCACCTTAAGACAGGAAAGAATAACGGTGAAGATGAGAAATGGAAAGAAACCTACATCTATTATCTGGCGTGTTGGCGATATGACTCAGATAACTGTCATATAACAATTATCTGATGTTAAACGAAAAGCCAGATTTATGATAGTAATCTGACGTCACACCGCACTCTTGATTGATGAATCGATGTAGGCATTTCTTTCCATATTTCTTTATTTTTGATATTCTTCATGTAAATATTATGTTCGTTTAACCCGATGAAACCTCGAATCAGAGAAGAAACGTTGTTTAATAGATTGGTTTATGGATATGCATGTACTGATGAACATGAATCTCTTATTCCAGTTACATGAACTCATTCCATCAGTGGCAACGTGTATCGTGAGTAAACAATTATGTATGCGACCTGAGCTGGATAACCACTGGGCGTTAAGAGATTTTGCTTCTCGCCTGATGGCTCAGATTTGCAAAAACTTTAACACGTCAACAAATAATGTGCAAACAAGGATAACGAGGATGTTCAGTACCGCTCTTCAAAATGAAAAAACTGCTCTGGCGTCCTTGTATGGCGCTGTTGAAGGTACGTACTTAAGCCAAATTAAGTTTTACGTAACTGGTATGTAAATTGCATCCAGTTAGTAGCTAACACTAAAGTTACGGAAATGGTTTTTTATGAGTGAATCAGTAGATCTGACCAATATTCTGTTACTACGTCTTTTATTTGATACGTCTGTAACTTAAACTTGTCTGCTTATCGAGTATGGCAAACAACCATTATTTTGTGTAAATAAGGCTTTTTTGTCTCTCGTTCTCTTTTCATTTTTATTTTCTTAAGGTTGCCGGTAAAGACTTGAAATGTGGTTATGATTGTTGTAGCTGCTTCAGTTGCTAGTTATTGTGATTGTTTTCGTGTACTTTTTCCTTTTGTTTAATTATCGGATAATTTTCTTATTCATTTTGATCATTCCAGCTGCTGTCGCTATCTTTTACCTAGAACGTTCAAGAATATTTACTCAACGAAGTCTCAATAAACTACACAACATAATGTGAATCTAAAATTTTTTTGACGTGTTTTAGACGATTTTTTTTTTTTGTTACAAATAAATTTTATTAAAATTGGCTTCACATAGAGACCTTGTATCTGACAAATACACAGAAAACTTGGTCGTAGCCATGACTGGGCCTTTAACCCTAGTCTCCAAGCTGCCAGTTAGGTATTTTAACTACCACGGTACGGTTAAATTTGTGGGTATGTGAAGCATTCGTCGCGTCTCAACTGAACCAACTACGTTGCTGGTATCAATGTCAAGGTACTCCACTGGATTATCAAGGTTTTGTTGAGAAATATTACTGCAAATCGTGCAGTGCCTATGACTTCACTTTAAAAAAAAAAAACCTTATATGTGTGATAGGTATCTGAAAAATACACAGATAAATTGATCTTTACCTTGTTAGGGACTTGACCTCGGGGTGGCCGAGAGGTTAGTGTGCGCGTGGTGACGTTCAAATCCCCACTGAGCCCATTAAACAAAGTGGCTCGTAGCCCTCTTTAGTAATAATAATAATAATAAAACACTGTATGTCTTGTCCTAGAAGTTCACCACCTCGTTCAGGACATTAACAACAATATAGTCAATTGAACAGGACTCGAACCCGTTTCTTTCAGTTTTGCAGCCGTCTTGAATAAATAGTTCTTCATTGCTTATGCAGGCCCTTCTAGCTGCTTTTAAACTTAGTGTTGGCATATATTAAAATGACAAAGTTTTCATGTGTTTTCTGTCTGTTCATGTATTCTTCTCAAGTTCCATATCGGTTTTTCGTTCAGCAACCTTTGGGATAGATGCTATCTTCGAGTAAAGTGATTTATTGGTACCGTACGTGCGCCAGTATCGGCAGATCTTTTGTTCGAATCTGTAATGAATATAAGAAGTTCAAGCATTCGGATCAAATTCTTCTAAAATCAATTTCGAGGATTTCTTCAGATGTTTACAAATCCCTGTAGAAATCGTGGAAAACGGGATCTATCAAAGGAAGTAAATCCAATAGGTCCTTCTTCTTTTCTTTAGTAATGGGTACAGGTGCTTTATGTATTAAGAGCAATGATGGCATTTCTGCACCTTTTCGCCGTCGTCTCAAATTCAGCGTAAGAAATGAATCTTCGTCTTTCAATGACTGCTTGTATTTTATCTTAAAAAGAATGCTTTTCACACTGAAGTCACTGCACGTGATACCATAGGAACGTTTCCCTGTTTTCATTTAGCTTTCTTATCGCGAAAGGTCCTTCAGTTTTACCCAAACTGCTGAAATCGAAAAGTTTGAAAGGTATCAATTCTTGTTACTTGAGGGTACAAGTTGCATCCAGTCATGAGGGATTCATGCCAGATCGTTTCTTTTTCCTTTCTATTAGTGAATGATCGGTATCACATTCCATGTGTTTATGGCCACTTACTAGAAACTTATGGTTTATTTCCTGCAACTCTGGTTTTCTGTAAGTTCATACATAAACATTAATATTTCATGATTATTCTTATTTTGGCCACCACATGTGTCAGAATAGAAAGTCACTTTCTGAACATCAGATGGGAGGTTCATGATGTGTTGGTAAAGGCCAGATTCATCCCACATGTAGCACGTAGTTTCATCCGAAGCAAGATTGTGTATTGTTAGATTAAAAGTCCACAGTAATCGTTTGTAAGATATACGGATGATGTCAAATAAGGAGTAGGGAGGCATTGCCTGAGGTCAAAAGCAAAAGCAAATTCGGTGTTGTTGTCTTGGGAGATTTCCTTGTTCCTTTCGCTTAGCACTTTATGCTTCTTCGGCGAGGGTGTGATGTTCGTTACTTTCACTAATAATGTCTTCAGAGATACTTCCTGTGGAAACTTTTAGCTTCTAACAAATCACGTTTATGGCAAATATCTTTCTTTGGTATTTTGAATGCAAGATTCAATTCATGAAAGAGGATTCAATTCATAAGAGAGAGGGAAATAGGATTGTTTCTTCTTTCTGCATATAATCTGTACATCTATCTTACTGATGGTTAGATCTGAATTTAAGTACTTTCTGGATGTTGTTCTGCAGCAGTAGTGACTCTCAGAACTTGGGAAGGACAACATGTGATTCTTCGCATCTTGGACTTTCTGCTCTGCTAACATCTTCGATGATTTTCGTCCTTCAAATCTTGAAGAATCACTCCAGAATGCGATTGCTTTTTCTTTTGAATAACACTCAGAAAATTGTTTAGTTTCTCCAAGAGTTTTTAGAAAGGCATGTCTTGCAAATTAGATATCTGTCATGTTTAACAATGAGAGTATACGCACAGTGACACTCACGTGTCTTCTTTTGTTCTACCGCACATTGTTTTAGTTCTCTTCTCCTTGCTAGTGATTAATGAACCCACGTATTTAGCACGATTATCACGAGAACCTAGTTTCCTATGCTCATTGAAACACAATTGGCGATCAGTATCTGCGAATCTACTAGCACATTTCATTTTACACTCAGTACATTTACTCATTTGAATTGCTGGAACGTCCTTTCCCTTTTCCGTAATATAAGTTTTTCATTTCTAAATCTTTTGCTGTATATCGGATTTCGGTTATTCAGAAAAGAAACAAAGGCATCAAATGAAAGCGAAACGTAACACACAGTCCTCGCTATTAGTTAACATAATTGGGTATAAGCACAACGTAACATGAATTATATAAATTTATTATAACCAAGCATCTAGACTCAACCGTTTATTCACACTCAGTGCCAGTTTCACTGCAAAGTACACAAACCGGTAAAATGACACCTTGTTATTCACGAAACCAGTGTTTCCGTGATTAAGCAGTTAACTCGAGTTACTTTGTCGATTTTGAAATAACTGGTTATACACATGCTGTAAGTTCTTAAATTTTAGTAATTTGACTTAACAGCTTCTACACAATGTAGAACTCACCAAAAGAAGCTTATAACTGTAAAATCTGAATTTTTGAAAAATGTCGACTTAGCCGGTTATTTACTACGACCAGCCAAATATATCCAGTGTATAAAATAGGCGAAATATCTGGAGATCGTTCTTTGCAAAAGATTAACCAAGAATATTTAAGGAAACCAAGAGAACACGATCTTTCCACGCATTGGTGAAATTGATCAAAGAGAAAATTAGTCTGACGGAAGCAAAAGCAAGATACGAAGAAAGTACGAAATTACGATGAAAAAATCTGAAGAGGTGTTGTCTGTAAACCGTCGCTAGAGAAGTATGCTAGAGAAAACTTAAACTATACTTGGTTTGGGTCATTATTAGGAACTTCGACCCATACTGATTATTTGAATACAATGCTTTAAAATTCACAGACGTCCGCCCTCCAGCAGGGATTCGAACCCGAAAACTGACCCCTCAGGCCACACGACGATAGAAATTTACATAGTTAATTAAACATAGTTTTGCAGAGAAGGCTGAGCCAAAGTGGTCTAAAACACACCAATAAATTCAAAATTAAGTGCACAAAATCCATTGTGATGAAACATACAGTTTTTAATATCAGAATCTTCTGAAATTGAGACGACTTTTAAATAGTGTTTACGTTCTAATTTTTTGTGGTAGTTATTATGTGTAAATGCAAATAACCTTATGGACAAACAAAAATCGTTCATTTGTTATTTCTGTAACCCTCAGGCGGTACCGCGTCTGGCTACGAATCGGGCGGCCCGGGTTCAAACCACGACCAGAACACTGGAGACTTTTCTCGCAGTGCCCCCATGCCTGGCGCTCTGGTGCACTCAGCCTCCTATCAAATTGAGTACCATAGGGTCCTTGGTACTCCTAAGCACCTTGGATAGGTAAAAGTGGTCGAGCGTGGTACTGATCACCCCACCTCACTTTGTACCGTAGGTTGAGAACATATAGAGCGCTACCTCAACATCCCCCATGCACCATTCGCGGCGCCTGCGTAAGTAGGTTTACACATTTATTCATGCTTTTTTGTCAACCCTTGAAGACGTTGAAACAAATTGTTGATATGGAGACGTAATTATGCAATATTCATTAAACATAGTTTTCAGAGAAGGCTGAGTCAATTGACAGCTCTCTACAGACGTTGGACCTCTTGGGAATCCTGTGCTAAATAATTACAATAACGACACGTGCAGCTTGTCGCACAGTAATTTGTTTGTGTTTAGTGACGTTTCATAAAATTCAGTTTAAATGTTTAGTTTTAAATATATTTCATGACTCTATGATATGTTGCAAAATATGTTATTGCTCATACTCTAGTATTTTCTTTCCTTTAATGATTTTTTATTTCTTTAAGGTTTGGCAGAGCTTGGCTCAGAAGTTGTGAAAGTGTTCGTGTTACCAAAGGTGAAAACAATAGGTGAGAGAATGGAGAGTTGTTTGGAAGGTCCAATTCCCAGCAATATTGACAAAATAGCAGCTGGACATATTAAGCATCTTCTAATTGTAAGCGAACCGTTTATTTATTTTTCTTTCTAGTGATTTTTTATTCAGTGAGTTTATTCTGTGCATACGTAGCTCAGCCTTTGATTGTTCTTGTTTTCTAGGATTTGTTTTCGCTTTTATTTCATAACATTCTTTTAGGTTATAAAATTAAATAGACCATTTATATATATTTTTCTACAGCATTTAGCATACACTTTCATGTACCAGGGTGAAGCCAAAAATCTAAATCCCATTTTTCACTTTCTTCATGATTTTAAGTTGCCAACCCACGAACGAATGCGCATTGCTCAATAGGTCGGAAACGGTGGTAATTCGAAAGAACGAGGTCCGAGCTAAACTGGGTGTGATAGTAACTGTAAGAGTTTTTGGCAGACAGCTCTGAGCGTATGATTTGGTAAATGGGCTAAGAATCAAGTTTTTACCCAGAGGGTGTAGTATGTGCGAGGGTAGTACATTTTGTTTTATATTCATTTGGGGCAATAAGTAAGACCTGGCTCCGCGGTTGAAAATTTTTCCCGATACGTGATTGTTGATGTTTGCCCTTTAGGGGTCTTGAGATATCTCGGTAAACCGTAAACCGAATATCTTGAAAGTAGGACTTCGCTTCGTTAATGATACTTGCTTTACCACATATTCAAGTGCTACACGCTTGTGACTGGCTTAGGCCATTAGTAAATCATTCTACCTTAAGTTGTTAAAACGTACTTTCAATTCAAGAACATCGCTCTACCAAAATAATTAGCGAGAGGTAGGCCTTCCACGTACGATTATTTCGCTTCATTGTCCGAAGTTGGGTTAGTAAAAAAATTCAAAAAGGCTCCTTAACTTCTTTCGCAAGTTCGATTCGGACATCAACAGTAAGACGAGTCGGACCACCGTAAGACAGTAAATAAAAACGCTTAGTAACAAAGTTTGCAGCAGAATTATACTAGAGTTTGTAGGAACTAAGTTGAGGTGTTTTGAAGTAAAGGTCTCAAATTAAGTTCTTGGTATTCGCTAAAATCTGTGTGATAAATTTCAGTACAGGGTGTGCAAAGATGATATATCCTTGGTGAGATCTCTTTTGCGTCTGATTTATGGAGTATTCATTTCTCACCAGTCGTCCAGAAAACATTCCCCTAACTTTCTAGCTGTTTATCAAGACTTTTGTTTAGTAATAGTTATTACTAGTGTTGGTAAATCCCTCCCCCTCCCCCTTTTTTTCAGGAAAAACTAAAGGTTTTCATTCGGTCAAGCATTCTTAAAATTACTGAAAGCCAAATACGCAAGGCTACGTGGTTATGTCAATATGTTAGTAACTCGTAGATTCTCCAACTCCAAAACGTTACATAGACATATGAAATGGACATACGATACAGATTTGAAATGAGCGTTTCATTTGTTCTGGTAGTGACTTAGATTTATTCTGTGCATCCACAGTAAGAAAAAAATCCTTGTGGTGCATTGTTTGTGAACTGGAGTGTGTACAATCGTAACCAAGATTATTTTACCAGTATCCGGAAGAGAATTCGTGCTTGGAAAAAAAAAAGAAGAAGATGATGATCCTCTGGAGTTTCTAGTGATGAAAACAGAAATCCCTAAGTGGTTTCCAAATAGGAAGGGTTTGTTCCTTGGGAATAAGCTCTTTAACACTATCCAGTCACGTAACTCCATTGTTGTCGATTCATATTCTCACAGTAGATGTCCAATGCTCTGTGGTGGTAAGGGAGGCGAAAACTGTCAACCTTGCGCTAATACTTGCATGTTGTTCGTTGTGAACAAAAGTGCTTCCTATTTGAAACTACTATAAGTATTTTTTTTTTGGAGGGGCTGTATTTTCCAGCTTCTCTGCTTCAGATGTTATATAAGCGAGGAAAAATGAGCCTATACGTGAGACCTGTTTTAACCTGTCAGTAGGTTTCCAAATTTCAACTTAAATATATAAGTAAGGTGAATTGACACGAAAGTAGAGATTGTTAGTTCTTGTCAGGTAATTAATTTTCAATGAAATATTGTTTTAAATCTGAATATAAAGTTATTTGTATTGCACATTAAATCATTGTTTATTTCTTTTCTTCCCAGAAAGTTCTTGCGCCATTATTAAAAACAATAAAGCAGCCACCTGATTATTTAGAGGAGTACAAAGCAGAATTTGGATATTTAGGTCCAGGTTTACACGCAGCTGTCGTTAAAGCTCGTTCGCAACCAACCATAACCACCACCACCACTACCAGCACAACTAGTCAAAGTCGAACTGTGACGTCACAACCTAGTATTATTCAGCCAAGTAAGTCGTAATGTCTTGAGCAGCTTTACTGTATCTTCATTCAAGTTCTGTGCGAGTAATAAACTTTTTTTGTGGTCTCAAGTTGATTGTGTACATGGTGTATCTGCCATTTATTTAAAAAAAAAAATCGCTCGTGGAAGTTTCAGAAAATAGTTGGGTGACTAGGTTTCTTCTTGTTTGTTGTTCTATTCACAGACATTATTCAGGTGTTGTTTCCACAAACGTGAAGAAGAAAGTCCTGAAGAAAAGAATGATCAGATTGAACACTTGAGCTAAATTATTGGTATGCATAGCAAATTAAACATGTTCAAAACTGATAATTATTACTGACCTACTTAGCTACAAGCAAATAATAATAATAATAAGAGAGAAAAAGAAGTAAAAGAAGAGAAATCTGGTGTAATGTTGGCCTTCGTGCACTCAAACGTGAAGTTAACCCCGTGTTAGTTGACCATGGTCAAACTCTTCACCTTGACCCGTCCTCAGGCTCCAGTACACATCATCGTCTCTAGTGTCACTCTCGTCACCAAACACAGAGTTAATTAGGTGTTAACTCTAGCCTCGCGCAGAGGTATTGCTACGTCATTTTTCCTTTGGTTTGTGTGATTAGCTGTTGTCGAAAAAAGGCGAAGTACGAAATAGCACGTGTTGTATGTAAACAAAATAATGTGAGTGATCTCATGAGTGGTGTACACAAAATAAAGATGTTTAAATAAAATAATTTGGGGGTAACAACTACTATCTCTTTCATTTGATAAGTTTAGTTGTTGTATTTTTACACAATACGCATTTATTGCATGAAATATAGTTATGTGCATATTATGTCTCGTATACATAACGAAATGCCTGATCGAAACTAAGCTAATCTATAGATATTAAAGAGTGAAAAGTATGTGACTGGATCGGGGATCGAACCCGGGACCTTTGGGTTACCGTCCTAATGCGCCCTGGTTCGATCCCCGGTCCAGTCACATTATTTTCACTCTTTAATACCAATTGTATCTGTACCTACAGAGGCTTGATGTACAGAAAAAAAATCGGAAGTTGCCTCCATTTCAACTTTGTAAGCTAATCTAGTCTTACGATCTAACAAAACATTACTTTCCCGATTATTACGACATCTTAGCATAGACGAAATTATATCCTATATTATTTAGTCTATGGTGTTAGTTCTTGTAGCAAACTCAAATATTGCCAAACTTACATATTGAAATGTGTAATAAGTGTACTATAGTACTTGAAGTATATAAACAACCATAGATGAGAACAGCTAGCTACAAATCACATATTCTCATTGGTATCAGAAGTAAAAATAGATATACAGCAATTCAAAGAGAAATGGGGGCATATATTAAAGACACACACCCACAAGGAATTTTTACTCAGAAAGTACCCTTGTACATATTTTTGGTTTATAACAGTTGCATGCCAAGTCAATTTGCCCTCTGCTACATTCCTACATTGCTTTGGTACTCCCACTTTGAAGGCTAAATATGTTTCGTGTGACATTAAACTGATTCTGCACACTATGCATGTATGTTTTAAGATACTTGTATTTAAATGCATTTCCTATGGAGACGTTGGCTACACTTTAGATACTCCCGCGGTTCGCTCAAAATACTGTTGTTTTCGGTTAGGCGATATAACTTGATGACCCCAACATCTGCCAGCTATTGAGCAATATGCATGTACTATACCACTCATTCTCTTGCAAATAATTATCAAGCACTATACATGCACAGTAACAGCCAACAATCCAAACGATGTTCCGAAAAGTCACGAGTAATTATTATTTCGTTACGTATATACTCGATTTGTTCACCATAGGCAAATATGTAGGCACACAAAGAAATACTAATAACGTTAGTTTGAGTTGTGAATGTCACGTATTTTGCTACAAAAATCACGGACATGATGTCAAGTCAGCGAAGACGAGTTGGTTAAAGACAGGGTAGACTATTTTATATTATAGGTGATGCTCATGACGCTTTATACTCAAACCATATACTCACGTCCAAGCAGTGATCGAAATGGAAATTTGGAAGTGACGGTATACATTTACGAAACAATAACGTCAGCTATACCGTAACAAAGTTTCTTTAAATGCGCCGGTATAAGAAGAGAAATAAAACGAGGAGGTAATAGGAGGCATACGGGCGTATACCGTCATTAATTAATGTTATTCAAATCGAGGATTTGAAGGGTTTAGGTAACTGACCCACCCGATGTGTTGCATTGATAAAAATAACGGACTATTAATGTGTACAAGGGAAAATAGAACTAAATTTTATTCCCTACATAAGCAGTAACGTATTAATATTAACGTAAGCTAAAGCTATAAAGCTTTCGAGAGTATTGTTTACATAATGCACTCCACGATCAGGTCTTGCAAATATATTAAACCCTTCGAACATTTCAAGTTCAGGAATTTTAGCCTCTTCCCGATCTCCAGCATCAATTCTCATACTTCTACTGTACTTGGCTTTATATAAACCATAGTTGACCATTCCTTAACCTAAGCTAATCGGATGGTTAGTTTTGATTAAGGTTTGACCACTGGTTGACTTTCGAACAGGGTTGGTGCAACATTTAACCCAGTGATCGAGTATTAATCACGCGGCCACCCGAGGATTAATCAATAGCTAGTATTTTCATGTCAGTTGGTAACATTTAACAGTAGTCACTTTCCGTGAAGCTCTATGGAGACGCCACATCCGGTTGGTTACCATAGCAACGGCGGAGGCCAAGTCTAAACAAACAGTGAGTTTGATAGCAAAAAGGTAGAAAATCAGTTGTGGAAGTAATGGCTGTTAATATTTTTTCGAACTGTTGATTATTTCGGTGACGAGCGGAAACTGAAAGAGCAGAAAATGCTGTGGAGTCCAAACATGTACGTTTGCTTACATATGACCGAGATTTGATGCAGATACGAGAGAAAGTGCAACAAAGGACATATGAGCAGTACATATAATAAGTTTAGGTGAGCAGCTAATTTTTATTCCGGTAATTTATGTTTTTATAAAACATATACAAAGGTATTATTAACTTTTGAAATCTTGATTTATGCTATACCTTGTATCCTTTACGTGCAATATCAATTTGCGCAGCGGTTCATAGGGTATAAGGATTTCGTTTTAGCACTCGTATTTATCTTCTCCAGTGTGTGTGTCCTTAACTATAACCGAATTAGCAACCTTAGCTTAAGCTTCTTAGATATAATTATCGCCTATTTTAAATCAAGAACTCAGCAATCAACGATGAATTATCCTCAATTGCGTTCAATGGCATTGCGAGAAATTTGTTTACTTACGTAATTGGCTTCTTACACTTTCTTTTCTAGTTTCAGTCCTTTGGAAACAGGAAAAAAGGACACGTGTCTCTTTCATTGCAATGGTGACAATCTGGCAGAAAGCATAAAACTATAACGAGTTGTTGAATATCGATCACTGCAAACCTACTCCTAAATGGCAGTTTGTTTAGACTGTAACATGGCGGGCTACCATGACGACCTGGCGGATCTAGCGTAAGACTTTAGCCCCCCATTATGCCCCAAAATAAGGAATGCTTAAATTACCGTAGAGATCACGCATGTAATAAGTGTAAGCTATAAAAATGACGTGTACTAATGAAATATGTAGTTTTGACAATATTTGTGAAGAGTTACGACATGAAAATGTGTTTAAATAGGATGAGTTTGAATAATGTTTGAACCATAGTAAAAGGAACTTTACTGGATACTGTTAAAAAATTGGACTGGTTGCTATTTTTGTGTTGAAAAGTAAACCGGGTGTAGTCAATCTGAAAAATTGTGTGTAGTCAGGAAAAGAAACAAAATCTGAGAAAATGGGTAATAATATTGAAAAGAAAGGCAAAAAAAGGGGAAATTTCATTTAAAGGTGGTCGTTCATTCCATGAATGTGCGCATAAAGTGACAAGAAGATTGAAAAATGAAAAATATCGAGCTGTAACCATCTATTGTATTGGAATAGTCCAAGGTAATTTCTGTAGAATAACAATAAACAAAGCTGAAACACGTCTTATCATTACTATGTAGCTTATTCTCGAATAAATATAACTAGTTTTAATCCAAAAGGAATGAGTCGATTCATAAATAGTATTTGTATAAAGACTATCAAGTTTGTATTTCTTTTATTAAGGTTATACAGTTTGTGTGTCAACGTAAAATGTTGGAAAATACAAACCGTAAATTGCTATAGCAATATTTTTAAGACAGTGACTTTTTCCCCTAGATAACCAACAACAAACTCGGACAATTGTAGTGGGCGGCACAACACCAAGTCGACCAGTTCCTGTTCAACCACAGAATCCGTCACAAAAATATGTCATTGTAACATCTCGTCCTTCCACGCCATCTCAGGTACTGTAATAAAAAATAAAAGCTCGTAATTGTATCGTGTTGCTATGTGACATTTATTTATGCTTTGGTTTTTGTTTCTTATTTACACACTTTTTTAACTGCGTAGGACGATGTAATATGAAATTCCATACAGCCTACCTATTCAGCTGTCTGTACAGTATTTTCATATGTATCTGTTTGATTGACAAATGTCTACATATCATTCTAAAGAGGAACACATCCACATCATATACACTAGTGTCGAACAAAATTTTTCCTTCAAATTGCTGTAAATGTATTACTAGTTTCCGACAGAATTAGGTGATTTGAAATGTATGTTATATTGTGAAAATTGTATGCAGTATGCAAATATGCAGTATTATTGTGCTTACTGTGTAAGACGAAAAAAATCATGTAGCTTATTGGGATTTTCAGCAGTAAATAGTCATTCCATCTATATACAGAGTAGAACTGTAAATTTGCAACAAGAAAATTATTCATTCATTTCTTTGTACTTGGGTAGATGCACGATGGGTCGATGACTCATCATACCAGTACCGAGCGGCCGTGGCTTATTGATAGAGTATTGGCGTAGCATTCGGGAGATCCTGGGATCGATGCCAGCGGACGACCATCGTGACTGAAAAATTTCCAGGGTTTTTCCTCAGTCATACCAGGCAAATGCTGGGATGGCACACATAAAAATAGGACCTGCCCGTCTACCTTCCAACATCCTCCCTCCACCCTATCCCAGCCTGAGCCTAAGATGCCTAAATAAATTCAAATTCATTATACCAGTGAAGATTTTAGATGTCATTATCTTGTCTTTTCATTCATTGTATTCCTCCGTTTTATAAAACTAAGTACAAGTTCAGGCAGAAGAAAAAAATAACAATATCTCCTTTATTTGGTATCTCGTTAGGGAGCATCACACTGGAGAAAAATCGGGGCTACGGTGGCTCAGTGGTAGAACGCTCACCTCTCTGACTCCATCCCAGCTCATGCCAAGTGGTGGGCAGACGTCGTGTGCGTGGGTTTCTTCAGGGTTCTCCTGTTTCCCTTCACTTTCTTTATTCCACCATTTCATCCCATCGTCATTAATTCGGCCTGAGCCAAAGTTGCCCAAAAACTTTAAAATACATTAAAATTCAACTGGAGAAAAATTGCTTGTAGTGAGTAATAGCAGCTTTTGGTCACAGGTCATCAACTACGAATTGGCATGAACAGAGCTGTGGAATAAATTTCTGTGTTGTTATCGTTCAGGATCTGCGGTTTTTCTAGGTTACACTAGGCCGCTAATTCTCAACGAGAGTTATGAATCGAGATAGATTAATCAATGGTCTTTTCTGTTTTCACATGAGCACCTTTTCCTCCTGGCTTAGCCACTTCTTTCTACATTGGAACTTACCTATCATTATAAAGACTACTGCTGTCGGTGTTTCTACTCTGATTTCGCGAAATCCTCTGTGACCTAGTGGTTAAGGTAACTTTCTAGCGGTACTGGAGAGGCGCAGTTTCGAGTCCAGGGCCCTATTTCATAAACGGTCTTTACTCTGCCCTTTTCACTTTGCAGAAATTGAAGAGTACAGAATAAATGTGTCTACAAACATTTCAAAGTGAAGTGCGGAAAACATTTTCATGAAACACACTTTTGAAAAGCTTGCAGAAATATTCATGAAACATATTTATTCTGCACTCTTAAATGTCTGTAAAGAGAAGGGTGCGGAGTGAAGGCCATTCATGAAATAGGACCCTGCTGTCGACCATACGTACTGAAGTTTCTAGGGTTTATCTTAGTTACGCATGCGAATGCTGGTTTTATACCTCGGCATCAACATATGTTGTCTCGTTGTTTATTTTTAGATTATTTAGATGGCCTTTAGGTATCTAAGGCTCAGGCTGGGGATAGGGGAGGGAAAATTATGCGGGAAGATATCCGTCAGGGCCTAAATTGAAGGTACTATCCTGGCATTTGCCTGGTGTGACTTAAGAAAACCTCAATCAGGATGGTCGGCCGCAAGGAGGTTGCTCAAGAACGGAAGACGAAACTACATATTGTTTGAATTTCTTTATGGCCTTTAGGCAGCTATGGTTCAGACCAAGTTGGGATAGGGGAGAGAATGTTGGAAGAAAGTCGTCCAGGGCCTAGTTTAGCATTTGCTTGGTGTGAGTGAGGAAAAACCTGTCAGGATGGGCGACCTCTGGAATCGTTCTCAGGACCTGGCAGCTGCTAAGTCGAGCGAAGATGTATGTGTAACAGATTTGCACATAAAAAGTATACATGTCAGCCAGGTCAGTCTTACTACTAAGTATATGTTAAAAGCACAGGTCAACTGTGGAAGCTGCTAAGCAATATTTAAACTACATGGGATTCTTAATTGTAATTTTTAGTTTGAAATTCATGTTGGAATAAAAAGAAATACATTAATCAGCGGTTTCATTCTTTAACTAAGAACTTCATCAGGAAATGAGGATACGTAAAAGAGTGAGAAAAGAGGAAGAAAGGTTGTAAAAATATGTACCGTAGAAATTAGAATACAATATAAACATTTTACATCCACGTTACCTTCTCGATTTTTATGGTACACATTTTTTTACCTCTGTTCCTCTTTTCTTAGTATTTGAGTATCAATATTTCTTGGAAGTTGTTAGCTCAAAAACGAAACTGCTGAATAGTTTGTATTTTTCAACACAAGTTGGAAAAACGTCAAACGTATTTTTCAAACGTCTCGTCAAGGAAGATGATTTGAACATCCTCCATTACATGTAGTTAATTTATGGAAAAGTTCAAATCTTACTGTAACCAGGGATGTTTGTCTAGGGTACGAAATTAGAGTTGACAAAAGGGATACCTTGCTTGAATGCGGAAGTTATATCCAACAATTCTTATACGTCTGTCGGCCTTTAACTCGTCCAAAATCAGTAGCAGTACTCAGGTTCCACACAGGTTCTTGAGCTACTTACATCACAAGACTACTAACAAAAATACAGAAATTACATATTTCACAGCTCAGAAATTACATATTTTCTTCCAGTATCTCAAGATATACAAGATATCTGTTGAGAAACGAATGTTTCCATGCAGTCCAGAAGCTAGTTATTAATATCGAGAAATTTTAAATTGAAAATGTGGAGAATGATAATTCTACCGGTAACACTAAAAGTGAAAGTTGGAGTAAGACCTCCGCAGATGAACGTAAGTTGCGAGCGGTCGCAAGTAAGGTTTTTAGAAAATTATACGGGCCGAAACAGGCCAAGATGACCGTAGAATGGGGAGACTGCATAATGAAGTACTACACAGTCTGTGTGATTTAATCCGATATTGTAAGAATAATGAAATCAAGATGGCTTAAAATTTTCAGGCCATGTAGCTCGGGTGAGGAGAAAACGTCGTTGGGATGACAGCATTAGAATATATCTTCTTGATGTATGTGTTCATGATGGAAGCTAGCATAATCCTATCCAGGATATAATCCAATAGCATGGGCGTCTCTGACATGTTAAAATTAGGGTGGGAGTACGTCATGGCTTAGGCTAACTGTAAGCTACATTATACATATACTTTAAACTAAATGTTAATTAAATACTCAGATCAGTCTATGGGTAACGTCAGTATTAACAAAATGGAATAAAATTCTACTTGTTAAAATCATAATTCTACAAATACAAACTAATTAATTGATATTAATCTATTCATATCTACTTACTTTGAAGTTGATTGACCTGAAGATTATTCTGAGATGATCAGTCACTGGCTGCAAAAAAAAAAAAAAAAAAACTATCAGCTAACTCGTCCTGCTTGAATGTCAAGTGTATCCTGATGTACATGACAAACCATAACATTATTCTTCCTCTTCTGTGTCATGCTGTCCCTTAGGAATGTTTTGAGACGTTGCAGAGAAGTGAAACTAGTTTTAGCTTCACATATTGAAGTTTGCACCACTATCAAAAGACGAAGCAAGTTTTTGATGTTTCTTAACATTGCCCGAACCGCCGGCACCATTGTTGAAACTCATTGGGTGACACTCGTTTTTGAAAATATCTTCAATTCGATGACAAAGGATGATACATCAATTTCTGGATAAACTCGCAGTATAGTTTCCTGCTCTTGTCCTTGTAGTTATCAGTTTCTTTATACGTTGTAGATCTTTCAGGTCAAATGTTGATTCAGATCCTTTCAGAACTGCATCTACAATAGCGTAATATGCTTTGTTGCAGTATCAACTGACTGTATCAACAATTGATGACTCTGCTGGACCCTTGGCTCCGTTTTTTTGTCCTTGAAATAGGATTCAGATTCCAATCAACCACTTTCTTCTTCGCTTCACAGAGTTTATTGAAAGTGTCTTCATGACGATGGTTCTCATCTTGAACTGCTTAAATAAAACCTGATAGTGTCTGTTGACGATCTTGGAATGATTCAATATGTTATGAAGGCCCTGAGAAGAGCCAGTTCTTTCCCTTTTGGAAAGGTTCCGGGGGCTCTGAAGAGAGCCAATTTCTTTCCTTTCGGAAAGGTTCCGGGAGTCTTAAAAAAAAAGACCTTTTATATTTAAAAGTTCAGATGGCTCTAAATAGAACCAGTTTCTTTCCCTATGAGGAATGGGGTTCCCAATAGAACCGATTTATTCCACTCCTGGAGGAATCGAGTGGAAACAGTCCACAAAGTCGCTAGATCTCGATGAACAATCCCTACCATCTACCAGCAATTCCATTAGAAGACCTGATGAACAGGAAATGGAATTAAGGGATCAGATTGCTGCTATGAAAAAGAAAGATTACTTATTAAGAAATTTGCATTAGTGAACTTGAAGAAGCCATTGTTGGAGAATAGGTGAAACTTTAGACAATTCATTTCACAAAAGGTTCTTTCGGCAGCTAGCAGTTAAATTAACTGATCCTTCTGAACCTCAACGAAAGGTGTTAAAGGAAGAAGGGAGATGAAATTATTTGGATACACTAAAAGGAAACACGAAAAACTCATACAAGTCCGTGAATTATTTAGACAATGGCATCCATTTAGATGAAAGAGGAAAAGTGACAGAAGATGCTATCAAAGATAAGCAGACGCATGAAGGGTACCTTTCATTTGCACGGGTTTGTGGAGAAGTTTTCTCACGCCAGGGGCCCTCTCACATTCGCTCGGGTTTGCGGAGAAATTATCTCGCACCAGGGACCTTCACACACAGGTAGTCCTCATGTTTCTGCCACTTCGATAGCTTCAATCAACTTCATCGTCCATGTTGCTGTAACTTCCATCTGAAGGCGTGCCACGGGCTAAATAATCACACAGAGCTCCGGTGATTTGTTTGTGTCGCCTTTTTAGTTGGTTCAATTTTCGTTCCATTTCCCTTTTGGCCTCTAGCTTCTCTCTTGTGCTTTCAGGAAGAGCAGTGAAATCATCTTTTTGTGAATGCAATAGTCTGAAGTTCGACCTCCTTTTCCAAAATAACCGTCTCCAACTTCAATGCAAAACTTTTGTTAAGTGATCCGTCGTTCGAAAGCTAGAATCATCTTCCTTAACCCCCATTCCTGATCATCTGGAGTTCTTCTGTAGCTGCTGGTGGATGGTAGCGGCAGTTCGTTAAGAACTAGCGAATTTGTGTTCTCTCTCCACAAAATTCGACCAGTTGGACGTTGACTCGCTTGGGTCGGCTCAAAAATAGTGAGCAGTCTCGCGTCGCGTAAGTTCAAGTTGCCGTATTTGTCGTCGTTTTATCAAGAGATAGAAAACTGGCTTTTGGGGAGTGTGATTAGTAAATCAACACTGCCGTGGAAACTGTAAATTGTTTGCAGTTGTTGACATGTCCTCCATGGAACCATCAAGTAAATAAGTGTTATAAAATTATTTTTTTACCAATAATTGTTATATACAAGTTGTCCCTTTTTTGTGAGCTAGTTTGTTTTACGAACATGAAATCTGATTTGATTTTACGATTATTAATATCCCAGTGGAATTCCGAATGAATTACTGGTTCTTCATAGACCGAATTAATGTGGAAATTTTTATAATGAAATTCGAGAAACCGGATGTGAATATACAGTGGTTCTTCGTTGTATTAGTAGTTTCCTTACAATTTAGCAAAAAGTAGAACAGCCTCCTTGCTTCGTGTAGTATGTTTAGGGACGAGTTTAGTATGGTTTGGAGAGTTTGTATAACATTACACGTATTAGATTGATATTATTATTACTTGATTTCATTATAATTTTAGTTAACCTAAATGTAACATCTGTAAAATTTAGTCCAACCATAAGTGAATGTTAGGTATGTAAAGATTTGGATTATATTATTATAGGTTGGCGTAGATTAGGTATGAAATAATGTTATAACTACTAAGTTATTAAAATGACTTCCGCACTGGGAATTTTGCCATCTTTTGAAATTGTAATTTATACGTTAAGGATACTTTTGATTTACCGGTAAATGGATGATCAAGCTTATATTGTTGTATAGTTATCAATTAAAATATTGTAGTAATTAAAATTTTCTAAACGACGACAGCTTTGTGTATTTTTTGGAAATTGTTATATCTTTCTTTATATACTCTGATATCCTTCGTCTGTGGCTGTTTCCCAACTGGCGTTTTAACACTTATCTGACTTTAAGCAATGCCGAAATATACGGGTTGTATAGTTGCGTAAATTAGACTTGGTTTATAGACTAATTAATAATAAAAAAAAACACTGGCGTAACAGGCCCATAGGCCATGAGCCTGCCCCAGCGCCATCTGTCCGTGTTTGGTGGAACTGCGTCCACCTGAGTAACGGCTGTGTGGTCAGCACTGCGCGTACCTAACCACGAACAGGCGTATTAGGGGCTTACCAGACCGAAATTAAGAATCAAACAAATATTTATGTTCTTAGAATTCGTGCATTTTCCTTGAAACGCCTAATAAATGATTAAGCATTTATTGTGAGGACATCCAGAAAATTACGTAGAACTCATGACAGCGAGTGATTCCACGAATATTGAACACAAGATGGTAGCATGTGACTATAACATTGTAATTAATTTATGTACCAGCCTTGGCCTGGCAGGGAGCATACAATGCACTTGTGAGACTTTAGGGTTACCATAAATTAACGTTAATGATGAGTAAAAGTCTCTTTTGCATTTCATATTTATTTGAAATACTTTCGTCATCTCTTAGAGCTAAAAATTGAACACCTAAACAATCTGGAAAAATGTAGAATTTCACCTGGAAAAGTCAGGGAATTTTAAAATCCTTTAAGAGTGACCACCCTGAATTGAGAAACGAAAAGACTAAACGGTATAAAATAGAACGTGTTGAATACACTAACGTCTTCACTTTTAAAGAAAATCCGTTTTGACAATATCACCGAACTGCAGTCGATTTTATGTTTTCGCTTTGCAGTATTACCGTGTGGGTGGGCATTATGGGCAAGGAGGAGGATATACCATGTTGATTTAACTTAGCGACAGGTTGGTTGATAATGTGACTATTTATGTTTATGACAACGTGAAGAAATTCTAGTTTGTGTTGTGCCGATTAATATGATGCTGTGTTTACCAACCTTCTGTGCATGAAACGGTAAATATAAATATACTAGGGATTTGAGGTAACATGTAATATCAGAGTACTGCTTTATTAAAACAAGCTTTTAACTACTTAATTATTTTTGTCGTGGCATTGTGTTGTTTATCTGATGTTTCACTCAGTATTGTCTTCTATCTAAAATCTCTTTAAGGGGTAAACCTACTGTATATTCAGGTCGCTTTCTGCCGCGATTGTTAGATGGTGAGCTGAACTTCAGATATTTCCCCAGCCTGGTCTGTTCGATTTGGCTGTTAAGATAAGCTAGCCTTAATCCAACCCAATCGAATCAGTTTCTCGGGTTCTCATATTATTACACTAGACATAAGGTGAGTTCCGTTTTTAGTTAAAATTATTTGTATGGGTACACGTGGGAACACAGAGTTGGAGGTTCCACTTGTAGGGTAAGTGCTACTCCCATACAGATAATTTTGTCGTCAAATTGAAGATGGGGATACGGCGCGATGTTACTACGTTAGTTTAACGATCATATGTCAGAAAATGAACTTTGTCGGGAACATTATTTATTCCTAAACTTACCAGTCTTTCATCAACAGGTCACTTACAAACAATCAGAAATAAGACGTCTGGATGACTGTGTAGGAAGAATGGATCCAGGGCAGTCTGGAGCTGAAGTGGTCAGACGGTTAGATGTGAGTATATCCATTATTATCTGATTGTATCAACATTTGCCGAAATGATAAATATGAAGTTCAATAAACAAATCATATATTTGACCCTAAGAGCAAACCCATATTACGAGAAAACAGCTAATCAGTTGGCAACAGGTCTTGTGGCATCTAGAGAAACGCCTTACTTAAAAGAAGAAGAAGAAAAAGTGCAGTTATCTCTTAACGCGTGGTATTTACGAACTGAACTTACGAATTAGATCATTGATGATTGAAAATTCGTACTTCAAAGTGTTTCTCGTAGTTAAGATGAAATCTGATTTCAGCCCTGAAAGATGTTGAAGACAGACCAATATAGAGGTTGTAATGATATGTGAAGACATGGTTATAATAGCGAAATCGTTTCCACAAAATTAACGGAAACAGCTGAGGTTTAATTGCTGCCAAATGAGGAGATAATATGTTGATGGGTCATTACGTTAATTGTTCCTAGGTATTATGGGTCCAGACTCCCGCCTAATAGACGACAACGCCCACCGTCAAAGACCAGATCGTTGAATTTTTGAACGGTGAAGATATCACGTGGATAGACTTAAATCGGGTAGAACATATTTGGGGTGCTCTAGAAAGACGAGTTTCTTCCCGCTAACCGCTCTAGAGAAGTAACGAACTACGTTGCAAATGAAACTGCCATACGATAGATCTGTTTGACAAGTTCATTTGTCACTGTAATGCTTGGCTTGGAAGTCTTGTTACATGTTTTGCGTAGAATGTCCATTTTTCTTTAATTTTGGACGTCAATGTAGGTACGAAAGAACAAATGTTTGTCTTAACGGGCAACTTCATGTAATTTCATTAAAAATGTCAATGTAATTGTGTAGATAAGGGAAAAGAAATGTGTTTCCTGTGTACGTGGAGCATGTTACTGTAAAATTACCATGATCTTCATCTCCATTTCAGGTTACTTTAGTCTCTACCTAAATATCTTATATGTTTTGTATGTAGGCAGAACAGCATGTACGTACGTGATTTGTTCGTAGTTGCAGTTTGAATTGTAGGCTCCGATGTATTTTCTGATGTCGGCCAACAAATCTTAGTTAGTGACTTAAGTCGTTGCAAAAAGAAGGTGGAGTGAGATTGTACTCTGCATAAGTCGATGATATTGTCAGAAGTGTTTCTGAACATGTTCCCTATGCCCCAAGAGACTCATACCTACAACAGAGATTCGACCGTATAGTGTAGTCACTGGGTAATATAGTTCCTTGTTCCACGCATAGAGACTTTGTGAAGAACATAATATGTAGTAATGCGTTTACTCTAATATTTGTTCATAAAGTATCGGGTTCAATTTATACGAGGGCTGATCAACAAAGACTGAGACTGATTGTTGTACCGCAGTTTCCTTTGTTGCCGAATACCGGCACGTTTGATAGTTGAAAGAGTTGTGTTTCATGTATACTCTCACTAGGTGGCAGCATTCGGTAGGTATCGGTAGGTTGGGAGTAATCCGCTGTGTTTTAGACACTACTTCCATTTCGCCTCACAACGTGCTGTGTATATGCATACAATGGAGGTTACACGAGAAGAACAGTATGGAGCAATAAAGTTTTGTTTTCGCTTGAACCATACAGCTTCTGAAACATACGAAAAGCTCAAGCAAGCTTACGGTGAAAGTGCATTACCTCGAGCAACAGTGTTTCGGGTTCACTGCTGCTGTGATTGTCCGTGAGGATCGAAGGATAAAATTACGTAAACTAAGTGAAGTGTTGCGAATTTCATATGGTAGTGTTTTTTCAATAATGCGCGATCACCTCCATATGTCCCGTGTTTGTGCCCGTTGGGTACCACGACTGTTGACTCCGGAACAAAAGGCTGTGCGAGTTGAGACTTCCCGTGAGGTGCTGCGTTC
Source organism: Lepisma saccharinum (assembly GCA_022664845.1). Taxonomy (NCBI): domain Eukaryota; kingdom Metazoa; phylum Arthropoda; class Insecta; order Zygentoma; family Lepismatidae; genus Lepisma; species Lepisma saccharinum. The sequence goes on along the minus strand of JAGDQP010004623.1, from coordinate 56,096 downwards.
CTTTGCTGAGGAAGGAGATTAGTTTCTTCAGTCAATTATCACTGGAGATGAAACTTGGTTACATCACTACGATCCAGAGGAAAAGCAAGCCAGCACAGTGTGGAAATCACCAGGTTCTCCCACACCAAAAATGGCGAAAGTTGTTCCATCTGCAGGAAACGTTATGCTAATCACGTTTTTTGATTGTAGAGGAATGATTTACCAGCATGTAGTTCCCCCTCACACTACTGTTACAGGGGCATACTACACTTCCGTTTTGGCCACACTGAGGAAGCACATTGTGAAGTAGCGACCTGAACTTCATCAAAATGGTTGGAGACTTCATCATGACAACGCACGACCTCACGTCGCACTTCCAGTCATGGAATATTTAGGTAGATTCAACATCACTTGTGCACCACATCCACCTTACAGTCCCGATCTCGCTCCGTGCGATTTTTTTCTGTTTCCATCTCTGAAGGCAAAGCTCCGCGGTACTCACTTTGAGAACTCTGAAGCAGTGGTGAAGAAGTGTGAGGCGATTTTGAAGGACATATCAAAAAATGGCCTGCATCACGTGTTCCAGGAATGGCAGGAACGTTATAAAAAGTGCATTCACTCAGGAGGGGGAGTACTTTGAAAAAGATCATGTGAACATAGAGTTTGCGTAATAAACACATGTGTAAAAAAATCAGTCTGTCTTTGTTAATCAGCCCTCGTATGTAGGGAAAATAATAATAAAAAAAAATCGACTCAGTCGTCACCGCATCTCCGAGATCCGTGGCTCAAAACCTTAAAATTTTGGATTAATAGACTTGGCTGGATTTTTTTTTTTTTTTAAATTCGACTCCTAAGGAGGATATGAAAGATTTCGAAAGTTATGGTTTATGCCGCTACTACAACAATACAATGGAGAGTAGGGTGAGGGTACCGGTTATCAGACATACCACAGTGGCAGGTCATGTTCACATCATCATGAAAACAAGACCTATTATGTCACTTAAAAAATTTGTATTAAAATTATCTCCAGTTTTCGGAGATCTTTAACTTGATAATTAAGTTTTACCAGCTATCGATAGTGGCGTACAGTTACGACTTTATATCATAAATAATACGCAATAGTCCTATATTATTGTGGCGACTTTAGGTTTATAAAATTCAGCAGTCTTCCTTTTGTCGGCCAGGGTGACCGATAAGTGGTGGTGCTTCTCTGTTTTTGTTGTGATGTTCAATTTATGTATCTTTTGCTCCTAATGATTTAACAGTCATTTTTAACAGCATATCTGTTTTAATTAGAAATATCATGTTCAAGACAGAAGGGCGTAAGTGTATTTAAAATTTTCTGCCAATGTATAAATAAGCTATAAATAAAACATGTGTAGCCAAACATTTGCCCTTCGTGAAGTTATGCAAAAACCTATCAGTTAAACTCAAATAGTAACAGTTGTAAATAAATTAAATTTTCCAAAACCTTCTTTTGCTTTCAAACACTCCTCCTGTACAATTTAGTTAATGTAACTTATGTAGTTAATGTCTTGGAAGCAGCAATATAATGATTAGTCTTTTTTTATATTCAAACTTTATTTCTAAGAGGTCTAAATAATAATTATGAATATTTTTCTTCCTTTCGAAACGTGTCAGACAACTGGTACATACATGGCTGACCACTGGTTCTGAGTGGACAACAACTGGTGAATATTGCTTATTTTCCTAAAAAAACAATCTTAATACGAAAATACATGTACAGTTTTTTTGAGTTAGAAATATTTTATTTTAGTTAACAAAGGTGCAAGTGTAAAGAGTGTAAGTATTAGGCCAAAAAAAGAAATTGGGAACAAAATAAGTGAACCAGGCCTTTAATTGGCCGACCACTGGTGCCCTCACCCTATTTTTTTTTCTTATATGTGACTAAGAGCTTTCATATCTAACGTGGAGATGATAATTATATAGGAAAATAATTAAAACAAATTAGAAAAGGAAATGATTATTTAATTATATAAAATTAACTGTACTAAAGCGAATAGAAAACCTATGACAATGTTCTGTGCTTACATACAGAGTAGTTCTCCAGTTGAGATGATGACTTTGGGACCAAAAAGGACACCGTTGGGACCTAAAAAAAAACTGTCCGCTATTAAGAAATATGCATTGAAAATTCCCTTGAACGGCCATAAGAAGTTGGAATAGACAAATGACGGACAAAGTCAATGAATACACAGTAGTTTTACTGTGTTTATAAGTTACTGTACATGAATACAGTGCAGTGCACATACATAGTTAGTTATTGCGTGTACAAAAAAACAGGACTGCAGTACAACAGTATTCTTCGGCCTGAGATGCCTAAGGTCACAAAGAAATTTAAAGAAAAACAATATAATCGTTTTCACTTGAGTTTTCTTAATCGTTTTGCCGATGTTACTGCTTTATTATTATTATTGTGTGTGTTGGAGTTTGAATATGATTTATTTTTGGCCTTTAGGGATCTCAGGCGTTTGTGTGTGTGTGGTGGTTATTCTTGTCAAGCATCGTAAGCCTTTATTGGTCTTCACTTCTCGATAAGACGATGACTCACTTCTAAAACATTTGAAGCAGAAACTCGTACAGATGGCCATCACATATTGACCTTGTCCGTTATAGAGAGGTTTTTGCTTCTAAAGAAAGCACCATCAAGGTGTCCGCGTCCGTTATTGAGAGAATTTCCTTCCATAAGAATCAATGTTATTCAGCCGGGGAATTTAAAACTGTCCTTTAGAAGTTCCACTGCATAATAAACAAATTCAGGCATTTTATATACCTGTGGCATATACTAGCGGCTGAATATTGCATTACTACCTAGCATCGATTTAGTCTACCAAAATTTTGTGCTTCAGTTGCATGCAAGAACACCCCCTCAAAAAATATGAGATTCATACATAGAATGATAACATCTCTCCTCTCTGACGTCACAATTTTACAACCCGTCGCCAGTTGAAAGGGACTGCGTTATGAATAGATCTCCTAAAGCAAGAAGTCGAGGAACCTTGGTAGTGTGTTGAATTCGACAGGCTGGTAAGGTTCAAATTAAGTTGATTTTTTTTCTTCTTCCTCCCCCTTTCTTCTTCTTATTTGCATATTTTGTTTCTTACAGCTGTTATTTATTTACCTTTCAGTTCCTTTAACTTTTATCTTATAAAGAAGTACTACAGACGTGAATTTCTCCCAGATAAAATGAGAGGATAAAAAAAAAAAACATCGAACAGTTTCTAACACAACAGACCATCAAAAAAAAAAAATCATTTGTTACGTTCTTTTAAGAGTATAAATTTTTGTATAATCAGAATTTTACCTTGATTTTCATAACGATGTAATGTTTTGTAAATATATGTGATTTTTCCTAACTAATTTGTGTATATGACTGTATTGAACCGACGGCTTTCAACTATGTTCTAAAGTGATTTTTTTCACCTTGCTTAATTTAGGAATCTAAAATATTACCAGGATTTTTTTTTTTTTCATATTTCAAATACACTGATTCCGAGGCTGTGCTCTCTCTCTCTCTCATATAACCCTGTCAATGATGGGCAATACTAAATCATTTTTCTGACCAACTAACACGTTAATGCAGTCAGTGGTATGTTATAGGAGATTCAGAGTGAATCTGTAGAGGTTTCTGCTGTAAGAGTGAAAAATGACTTCCTTTACGAGGAAGCAAAGCGTCGATTTACTTGAGTAGCTAAACCATGTGATACTGCCGTGACATCATTAGAAGTAGGCGCCTGACAGGTTTTCTGGGAGTGGTTACAACTTACTGCTTATTAGCACAGCGCATAAGTACAGCATATATATCTCAAATCAGCATACCCGAATACATTATTTTCACTGCACAGTGAATTGTGATATGGCCTTCACTGCAAACATTATGTCAAACATTGTAGTATCATCATGTGAACTGAGGAAGACTCATTTGAAGAAAAAAATTGTGAATTAACACTGCAATCAAGATGTACGAGTCACCACCAAAGTAAGGGTGAGGGCAGAAACAATGTAAGAAAGTTCATTAGTACCCTGTCAGGATGTAAGTTATATCAGTGCTTAGAGCACTGTCTTTCAACTCAAAACACGGTCCGTATTTACTTGTAGGTAATGTAATCTCGTGTTTAAGTACTGGTTTACAACAGTATGTCTGCCTTCGCCTGGTCTTTGGTGAGTCATTCATTCTTTGCAGGATTCATCGCAGTACTATGTTGATTTCTGTATCAACAGCCTCAGCTTTTAATGGGAGTCTCCCTTACATAGTAACGTGGCGAGAACCACATCTTATTCGTGGCAATTGCGAGTCAATCCTCCGTAGGCAGAAGATAATCACGGTGAGTGCTGTTAATATTTTCACGACGCAATTCGGTCGCTTCATCAAGCAAGATGAAAGGTGAAACAGGTTGGGATAGGATATAAGCACCGGTGTGCCATTGTCATTCAAATTGCGTAAAATAGAACATGTTTCTGCGCTCGGTACAAATGGAAGAGCTATATCCCAGTTCGTTGCTAATAAGATTCTAAGGAACCACGTAGGATTATTTAGATGTAACTAAAGTAAGACACAAAAACCTTTTACTATCTGTCAGTTAAATTCAATTTTCTTTGTCTTTAAGAGAACTTCCATTTTTGTTGTTTTTAAAAAAGTACAGAAATTACTTATTAATAATTGCATATATAATGTGGATGAATTCTTTGAAATCAAAATTGATAGGTAGAATATTTATGTTACTGATACAACAATCTTTGTTTACATATAGTGGACTATTATGCAATATATATAACCCTAAGTTTTTAACTTTCAACTTTTTATTTCTGTTAATGTATATCTGACGATTGTAATACATCTGATGTTCTCATTTGTTTCTGCATTAAAATTTATTATTATTATTATTATCAGCAAAAAGCTCTTTCATTTTTTCGTTTGTTCCGAGCTTAAAAACATGGTGATTTAAGGCTCAATCGCAGTGGGTTTTCCCGCCTTTTTCGTTCTACGTCAATTGTTCAAAATTCATTGCAAGTAAACAAAATGTAACTTTCACAGATCAACGTTCGTTTCGTTCTTCAATAACGGGTACAACTAGTTGTAAGGAAATGTTAGTAATAACTTTAGGATTGTGTGCAAACACTTTTGGGACAGAATAATGTCCCAAAAGAGTCTGCACACAATCTCGAGATTACTACTGGAATTAAAAAAATAATAATAATAATTGTACCCGTTACTGAAGGACGAAACGAACTTTGGTCTGTGAAGGTTAAAGTTTGTTTACTTCCAATGAATTTTGTAATAATTGACGTGAAACGGAAAAGGCGGGAAAACCCACTGCGATTCAACCTTAAATGTTTATGAATTTGTGTGACTAACACATTGGTTTGCTTATTCTGTTCCAGTTTATCACCTTTTCTCTTGCCTGATTAAGCGACCGAATTGCGTTTCAGAAATATTAGCAGCACAGGCTGTGATTCTTTTTTTGCCTAGCTACTATTGACAGGTAACATTGAGTCTCCGTTAATTTACTGATGATACTAGAGGTGTTTTGTTACCACCACTTTGTTACATGTATGATGAAATATTGCAGCAACATATTAACATTTCAACATTTCGTTCTGTAAGTACTTAGCTCTTTTTTTAAAACAATATCTGTTGCATGCTAATACTTCATTTCCGACCACCATCCTTACTCTGTGAAATACTCTTTGGAGAAAAGGTACAAACTTATGGGAAACATGGCTTTTGGAAATGAATCTTGTTGTGGTTTTTTAATTACCACATCTTTCTGTGAAGGTACTTTTTCCTGCCGGTAGCAAAATTGATTCCTGCTTGTGTAGAATTTTTTTTTTGATTTTGCATTGGAAATTAATGTCTCTTCTTTTTTTTTTCTTCCTTTCTTTCTGTCGTTGTAGTCTCTTCAGACGTCTACGACAAACAGCTCCACTACTGTTGTTAAATTTGTAACAACTGCACAGACTGTTACTACTCAAAAGGTAGTAACAGCAGCACCCCAGATGACTAAGGTAGTGGTCGTATGTATGGCAAACAATAGTGGCACAAACAATACGACAGTTGTATCCCAGGTAAGAGTGTTGATTGGTATTAATTATAAACAAAAGCGTGTTCTGTTCATATTTAACCAATCAAGACACAACTGTATCTTCTTTTACGTTTTGCTTATCTTCTTATCCATTCGTTAATATTTCAAATTTCTTCTAACTTATGTTCTTATCTAGAAACATTTGTTTTAACATTCTGTTTACCTACACATTACATAGAATACTGGATTCAATTTAACATTTAATTTTCTTAATGAGTCTTCAAAGTATAATACAATTTATTATAAATGCCTCTTCCTTTTATATCGCTTTGGTTAACTAGTTTACAAATTGCAGTGGCGGATCTTTGATGCGGATACGAATGGTTATGTTTGCTTTACCGTGGGTATTTTCCAACTCGTTTTCAGCAAATCTTTCTAAGTGTATTCATTTGCCAGACATTTCTCAGATTTCCTTTTCAGCTCTCGTTAAAAAATGGAAATCATCTTCTGACAAGACTTCTGTCGTTAGTCGATTATTTCTTAAAACTGAGAAAGTAGATCGGAAACAAGTTAGTATTCTTTATCATTTATCAGGAGAACTTAATTACGGGTAATAGTATTTTGTGATTTTGTCGACTTTGGTAGGAATCAATGATATATTTTCACTACAACTATTTGGGAATAGTTCAGAATTCACATCAATAATTTTATTGTTTCTTTACACATTAAAATTAGAAAACCTTTCAGTAGTCAGCAGAAAACCTGTCCAGCAAAAAATACTTCGTCAAGGTCTTACGAATTGAACACATAACTAGCTTGAAAACCAGCAATAATTCGTAATTGATTAGTGAAAGTACGTTGATTCAGGATATCTTGGCATTTCTTCATTCAGGGCTGGTAAGAGTTGTCTTTTTTATTCATTTCCCAGTCATTGTTGTGTTCCATTACAGTGTATTAGTTTGATACAGTCTTTCATAAGGGAATGTATTGCGTCTCAGGTGCGGGAAGTTGACTCACGGAGAACTTTGAGGTACATCGAAAAATTCACTTTGAGCAGTGACACGTAATGTACGATTGAAAAGTGTTCTGTGGCAGTCGTACATAAAAAAATCATCTTTAACAAGGAATTCCATGGATGGAAGATTTTCAGATTGTTATTCTTCATTATGTTATCTTCCTGAGATAAATTCCGTCTAATTTGTGCCGTCATTCTCCCAAACAACTTTCAAAACGCTCGATCTCGAAATTTCAAGAAGTGTGTCTCAGAACTATGTAGTTTTCGAATTTCCTTGCACAGTATCCCAGATGTAAATATCCCAACAAAAGAAGCCAAAAGTATTCGTTCAGTTGTCGATCCATACTTCGCCATAGCCTCTGGCGGCACACCGTTGAGTCCTGTTCACACCTGCTGTCCAGACCGAAGTCTAGCGTGTTCCAGAGTTTCATGTCGAATGCGAAAATGATTTCTAGAGTGCCACTACCCTTCCCGTATTACATGCCGAGAGGTTTGTGAGGACTTAGGTGGTAGGTGGGATGTACAGTCCAAAAATATAAAGTCTAAAAGTCGCTGGTCCGTTACGGCCAATTTGGTTCATTCACAGAAAACATATTACTGTATGATAGTACAACATAGTGGATTGACCTTGCTATGTACGTTCACAATTTCCACTTCCTTCTACGCTTTCAATGGTACTTTTCCTGTGGTTCTGGTGTATGTGTGATAAGTGTTGCTTGTTGCTATAATTTTTTTTTTTTTTTTTTGTTCATAGCAGGTAGTTCCTGTTTTTCCTGCATATCCTGTACCTTGTCCTTCATGGATGAATGATGTACTTTACCGCATAAAGAAACCTTTCTAATCCTCCTTTTCCAATACCAGTAATGGTTTCCTGTCTACATGCATGTTTGTGTGCTAGGTAAGACAAAATTTCAGTGGTATGCTATCTAGGTGGTTGCCTTCTTTAGAAGTAGGCAAACGCAATGTCTGTTCGATGTTGAACTGTTATGTTTGGGTAAGGAGAAATTGGTTAAGTCCATTTAAACAGTCTTTTGTGAGATTCATTCAGACAGAACCTTCGGGTCCTAATAATCTTTATGGTATGTAATTAAACGTTTTCGCGTTCAGCCTCCGTGGTAACTCCGCGGACGTCGGATCGGCAGTGCGGAAGTACACAAGTTCGAACCCCTCTGCCGAGCCATTTTGACAGGTTTTATAGAGTTCCTCTCAGTTTGACAAGCTGAATTATCCCTCAGATTTGTGACGAGCTTAAACCATAGCTGCGTGTCAAGCTCATTAATACAAAGGTGAGTCAAAAATAGTTTTGCAATATTTACTTACGTGCGTGATATGCGGCGAGTTCAAGGCGTCGAAGTTTCCCGTTGGAACGGGTCACTTTCGTAGTAGTTGGTGCTGTGAAAGATTGTGTAGTACTTCGTCCTGTATGTGTGAAGTGGCAGAAAGAAAATGAATATCCAATCTCGTATAATTCGGGAACTTTCGCTGTACGAGTTGGAACTGGGCCATAACGTCCCGGAAGCATGCACATCAGCCAGGAACCTCGACGATCAGCCAAGGTCAGAAAGGCCGAAGACCGTGGATTCTGAGGCCGTGCGCCAAATCATAGAGGCAAATCCGACCACCCCACTTGCGGAGTAGACGAGCTCGGGACCTCACAATCTACCGTGGTTCGTCACCATGTGATGAAAAGCGGATCCCCCCCCTCCGTAATTTTAACATGCTTAAGCATTGGTTAAACAAAGGTTAGCTTCTGGAACCTGTCGCTAAACAAGAGCGTTTCGAACACAAGGTGCTTCTCTGAGTCTGGTTTAATTATGAAAGGATGATTCACCACGAGTTCGTTCCGGATGGTCGAACCATCAATACCAACTTATACTCCGAACAGTTGGAGCGCATGTGTGTCATTGTGCGGGAAAAATACCCGGTATTAGTCAACAGTGAGTGAGGACTTCTGTAGTAAAACAACGCAAACCGCTCCAACGACCCAGAGTAAGCTCCAGGAACTTGAGGGAATCGAACAGCTGCCACACCCAGCATATAGTCCGGACGTCGCTCCATCGGGTTATTTCTTGTTTCGATCGATGGATCACTTCCTGCGAACACGAGGAAGTTGAAGCTGCTGCCCAGGAGTTTTCCCCCTCGATAGACAAGAACTGATATCCACATGAGATCGAAGAACCGGCAGGAAAGTGGCTTCAGATAGTTCAACCCGAAGGTCTCTATGAATGCTAGGCGGCTTTCGGTATATCTTGACGAATAAAGCAAGTCAGTGGCCAGAATATTGCAAAACGTTTGACTTACCTTTGTGTAAATTAAAGAAATAAATATTTTCGTAAGTTTGAGTTTGGTTGGAATAACATATATTGAAATTAAGTTGCTTTTGTGGTACAAAATAAAATACTTTTCTTAAATGGACTTGATCTATTTTTCCGTTATAGTAATTCTTAAATTTTATAGTTTTTGCCGTTATGTAAATGACGGGTTCTTTTGACGGACTATAATAATATGCATGCACAAAACAGCACAGGGGAATGAATGAGGTCACAGAAATGAAAGCAGCATGCAAAAATTATATAGAAGGGAGAAAATAACTTTTTTATTGTGGAATTGTTTTCAAGCAGTAGTGATCCATACCTCATAGTCTAGTGGTTACGGTCACGGACTTTGGATTTGCACTGCGGAAGGAGAAACGTTCGAGTCCAGCTGCTGGCAATGTTGAAGTCTTTTTATCCCTGTTTCACCAGACCGATTTGGGTATGGTTTCTAGACAATGTTCTCTGCTATTGTTGCGGCATGCTGTCAGTAGTATATTCGGAATATTGTATGTAAATGGTTAGCATAAAACTCAGTGAAACTTTGTTTTATGACCTTTACAGCATGGGAATACTTTCTGAAACCTTTCCTGCTAAAATATTCTTATTCTGTCTGTTAGGCGTGGGTCTTTATTTCATAGTACTATCCTGGTATTAATTTGTTCCAGGACTTGCTAATTATGAGGTGACTTAATGTAGGCACTCATTGCTAACTCGGCAATGTGAATGAACCCATCCTATTGTCCACGTTAGTAATGTAACTGCAGTGGTACCCATCAGAGTTCATTATTTTAGTAATAAAAGCAGTATTTCGTATATTGTTTGTTTTAAAGAATGTTTTTTGGTATTAAAAATTGTTGCTATATTGATAAATTCTGGGATTTATTTTGTCAGTATTTGTATGGAAATCAGTTTCCAGTGTAATTTCTAAGTTCTGAAGGCCATATTTATTTTATATTTGTGGTACAGATGTCTTTCGAATATATTTTTAGATATTCATTGTATTTTCTCGTGTTTTTTCTTCTTAGGCTGGGCAATCAAATCTGGGTGTGAAATCAGTATTCATGCCTTCTCAGGTAAAGTTGGAATCTCAAGTAAAGATGGAGACACAACAAATGAAAGTTGACGATGATTTCCAGCAGATCCTACCATAGGAATGAATATCTTGTGTATAAACTATTTCTATACAGTGAGCTATGGTTTCCAGAAACTTAAAACTTGGGACTATGACAAGAATTACTTTTTTTTCTTTTATGCATTTTCAAGTAGCATTGATTATTTCCGTTGCATAATGTTCAATGTTCAATGAAAGTTATTTTCATACGATCAGGTAATCGGTCTTTGTTTTGTGTATGTTTTGTTAATAAGAGATCATTCATTGTCTTAAAATAAAGTCATGTCTTTAATTAAAACAAAAAAAGTCCATTAAAATTGTATTTTCATAATATAATCTTTGTTTTATTATGTTGTTAATTAAGGGTCGAATTTCTTTTATAATTTTCTAAATTTGGTGCTTGCATATTGAGATGTACAATGAACAGTGGCTTTGTAAGCCAGTAAATATTACAATACCGGTAATGAGAATTGTGTGGTGCCCTGCGAAAATTTATTCACCGTAGTTTTAGACTTTATATTTTCAGCGCAACTCTTGAATTTTTGTGTTACTTTTCATAAATTTATTGCTGGGTGATCGAATACTAATCGTCTCAAATTGCGTTCTTCCTGTTTTACGTGAGAAAATTCCTTTCACTTCTGTTCAGTCAACTATTACCGTGTCAATTACGAAGGTATCATACTTTAATCGTAAATATAATTTTGAATATATGTTTAGACATCTTTGGCTCAGACTGAGATAGGGTAAGGAAGATGATATAGGAAGGAAGGCCAGGGTCTAGTTTGAAGGTATCATCTCGTTATTAGCCTGTTTGGTGTTTGAGGAAGCACTGGGGAAATCTCAAAGACATCCTCGGCTCAGGGCTTCATCGTCTTGAAGCATTAGAACACGGCGGTTTGTTTTCTTCAGTTACAAGAATTTACTGCTTAACGGACTTAAAAAGAAGTTCCTAATTCGGTATGTATGTTGTTTTTTCGAGCCTATAACGCTTGAATTGGTGAACCGATTTTGATGGAAACTGTTTACGTTTTGTAGAAGTTCTTTCCGTTGTACCGGGTTATCCCATAAGTAATGTCGTATGTGTGATGACCGCTGCAATGACGCCATCTGACGAGCGAATAGTGAAGTAGACGGCACGTGCCATAGCTGAGTTATGTAGGGCATTTGATTGTGCAGCAATGTGTAGAACGGGAACGGCCTACTCCACGTGTTGGAAGTGCGGCTTGTGTTTCATTATGACAGTGTCGGAGGAGCACATACGGCATGGCATTCTGTATGAATTTCACCAGACATCCAGCCAGCGCAGCGGCACGAAAGATCAATGCAATATATAAAATACATACACCAATCCGTATATGGTAATGGTGCAGTGGATGTGCGAAAGCCATGAGAAGAGAGACCTGTGCACCTGGACAATGATGCCCTGCGAGCAGTGGTGATGCAAATCCAATGCAAACTGTTAAAGAACTGGCCAGCGAAATCCATGTCACCTATTCGACCGTTCATCGTCATCTGCAGGACCTTGGGTACGTGTCGAAACTCGGGAAAATGGATACCCTATGCGTTAACGCCTCAACAGAAGCAGCGGCGAGTTGACATCTGAAGTCCCCTGCTCACCCGTCACAGACGTGAGCCATTTCTGGACTGAATGGTAACAGGGGATGAAAAGCAGGTCCTCTACCATAACGTTAAACGTTAAAGGCAGTAGATACCTAAAGGAGGGGGGGGGGGGACGCAGTAACTATCAAAACAGGATCTCCACCCCCTGCAAAATGGTGTTGAGTGTTTGGTGGGATATCCGTGAGGTACTCCATTTTGAGCTCTTGCCACGTAATCAGACCATCAATGCAGATGTCTACTGTCAGCAGGTTAAACGCCTATGGATTACATTGTTGGAGAAACGTCCTGCTCTGGTTAATCGGAAGGGTGTGCTTATCCATGGCGATAACGTACGCCCACACACGTCAAGAAGAACCTGTGCTATGATCGAGGAATATGGCTGGGAGAAACTCCCGCACAGTGCGTTTTCACCTGATCTTGCATGAACAGACTGCAAAATGAGGATGCAGCCTCTGAAGTGGGGGATTCAACAACTGGTTGACAGGTGGAAGTGTGTTGTGAAGTCCGATGGAGACTATTTTCCTGACCAACAGTAGTGTTCCAGGTAAGTTATCGTTCTTTTCCTGACTGTGCTAAAATACGATATTACTTATGGGAGAAGCTTATAGTATCTTTTAGGTACATATAGATGAAGGTCCACAGAAACAAAAAAAATATTTAGATACAACGTTACAATGGATGTACCAACTGCGATGAGCATCTTTGGTCTTACGAACACACGTCACCATTATTGTTACAAGGAAGGAATTTATTACAAGGACGTAATCATACGCATTTTAAAAAGAAGCAACAATAAAAATTAAAATGGCCTTCAAGAAATGAACTAAACACTTAAGAACTTCTGAGCATAATAGTTTTAGAAAATCTTATTTACTAAATATCTTAAAGCTACTTCAAGTTAACGCTATAATAAGGCAAGCTATTGTGTCTACTAAGTCAATGTTTCTCAAACTTTTCAATACAGCGGACCATGAAACGAACAGTTTGCATACACACGCACGCACCACCAAATGAACATTCTGGATAAACGCGGACCACTAAGGTATTATAATGTCCCGTCGACCTTCACATTAAAAAAAAAAAGGGATAATCATAGTAAGAGGAGAAAATTTATATATTTTTTTAATGTGATAAAAACTATGTTTTTACGTGGAATGCTGAATAAGTTGCATGCAATAGCAAATATTATTAATAGTTTTAACTGGATATGTACGTATATATGAGAATACAACAAAGTGGCAAGGTAGAAGAAAGTACCGTGTACGTATCATTGCAGCTCAACTTATCATTTAATCAGAACAGAAACCTAATAATGTTAGGCCCAGTGTTTTTATTTTGCTGAGACAGCTTTGCAGACCTTCTAAGGAATTTTCACCGATTTATTTTTTAACTATTATGTCAATCATTTTGTACTGTTTGTTGCATTTTCGAAGATGGCTCAATTTTTAAACTTCTTTTCCTGTCTTTGGTTACAATTAAACAGATACAAAAATACATTATAAAGTATTTAGTTTGATAGAAAAGTATGAAGATCAGCTACTTGTATAAAAGTTTTTAATATGAAAGGGCAAACTCATTTTTGAATGATCAAACAAGATGCGTTAGGTATTAATTAGGACGCTGTTTCTTGACGTCGAAACTAAGAACTGAATTAAAATTTAAAAGGAATGTACAGTGTTGTGTGAATGCATTGCTTCAACTGTAATATTAGATGTTATAATAGAACCAAACAATGTGATTTCAGGAGAAATTGGCTTGCTTCTTAAACCAGTTTGGACAGAAATTAGGTTTCCTTGGTTATCTCACATTCACTACATATCTTTTTAAACTTTCACTTAGGTTGAATACAAGTACACCGTTGCATTATACAATTTTAGCCTAATTTTATGTATCTCACGACCCGATTCCCATGTGAAAAATTAAGAGTTGAATTCAAGATGGCAGGTATCCGGTTGACACACAACGTCCTTAGACATAGTATGTTAGTGTCATGCCCCTAGTCTCGAATCCTTTAGTTATCCCTAGATATGATTGCGGAATTTAGGACTTCACTCCATTTTCTTATACACCGAAGAATTGAAGGGTGTGAGGTAAAAACATGGTAACCCACAAATGTTCATTTTTTGAGTTATTCAGCACCCGATGGAAAGGAATCATACCGCGTCGTTTAATGTTGTCCGACTTCAAATTGTGCTCCAGAGATGGCAGCAATATTTACTTATGGTAAGCCTATTTTAACATTTTGGGATTCGTAAGATGGTAGCCAACAATTAAGATGGCGGGAAACGAGGAGCAGTATACCAGCTTGCCACTAAAAAGGAAAAGAATTTGTAAATTAAACATTTCTTACAGCGAGTTCAGTGAAAAGATTTATTCTTGAGTGACTTAGGTAGCGAATATTATGGTATAAATAATAAAACATGGTAACCCACACAGCAGCATGAAAAATAAAAATTCGTTTTTTTGATTTGGTACAATTATTTTAAGCCTTTATGTATAGCTTTACGTGAAAAATCAGCTTTCAGCCAATGAAAATGACTTGTGCAGCAGTAAAAATCGAATTTCTTAAAAGTAACATTGTGGGTTACCATGTTCTTGCCTCACACCCTTCAATTAAAAGTGCGTAACACTCGGTGCGATATTAAATTTTGTAATTTAATTGCGACTCTTCAAGTGCAGAAGAATTTTTTCGTTTGATATGGTGAGCTGGGAAAAAAAATCTAATCAGTTGATTTGTTAATTTATAGCTCCAATTTCACATATGTTTTCCTTGTGGTCTAGTTGTATTTGTTATTCAGAATGGTTTGAGAATGAAAATACTGTGATATAAAATTACATTTCTTTTATTTTCTCTGTATATACATAATTTTACAGTTTCTTTTATATATCGATTTACTTAAACGTAATGCTGTGCTCATAATCAAGACCTTTACGATAATCAGGTATAGCATTATTTTCAGTGTTAAGAAAACGTATAATATGTATTACGACTGTGTAATTTATTCTCAAAGATTAATCAATGCTATCCAGTGTTATGATGATGATTCAAAACGTTTTAAGATTTATTGAATGTCTAATGGTAAAGAAATATGGATAGAAATAATCGGAGAGTCAACCAGTTCCAAGGGCTCGTTGTTAGTCGCTTTCTGATTCAGGAAAGATCTCATCTGCGGGTACTTGTCCGAAGAATAGATTGCTGTAATCTTTCACTGCCATTGCAATAGATCGTTCAATTGTTGGTCTGATTTCTCTATAGATATCAGCAGCATGATCATTCAGAAAATGATTCATGGTATCCTCTGCAAACAAAAAAAGAAATCAATTACACCTAATGGTAAAGAATTATTACTTACGTGATATAAATAATAATTTATACATACATGCAATTTCATTGTAACGGTATATACAGACTAAAGCGAGGTGAGTATTTACATATAAAACAAGAAAGAAAGTTCATTTGAAGAAATTCAAATACAGGCGCTCAGTCACGGTGGCATCGTATAAATGACGTCATAGCTCGACACACATGATGTAAATGGTGTCAGCTTGGCAAATCACACTCCAAGTAATACCCGATACATCTATTTAAGTTTATGATTGGCGAATGCAGCTTAGAGGGGATTTCCATACTTGTCGTAATAAAACCATTTAATTCCGTAAGAATGGAATTCTTAGGTTCCGAAATATGTCTATGCGGAACTCCATCAATCATAAACGTTACTTGAATAGATGAATTGGGCACTACTTTAAGTGTAATTTGCTACGCCGACACCGCTTACGTCATTATGTGTCGAACTGTGACGATGCCGCCATGGCTTTTCTTGTTTTGATGTAAATCACCTCCCGAATTGTGCACCATTATATTTCGGGGGATCATTTCATAGTAAAACAGTACAAGAAATAGGGCTTAACCTTAGCAAAGCTGGTGTGGATCTCATCATCCACTGATATAAGTATCAGCTGCCTCTATGGCGATTCCAGTCTGCTCGGCCCCGGAGCACTTTGCTTACCATAGACAAAACTCCCGCTCCCACAGCGAAGTCCAACCAAAGTTATGATTATGAACCATTCAAGGTTAGTGTTTTGCATCATCCATGGTAATGTCGTGTTGGAGCGGCAGCATAAGTCACGCTGACATGCACTAATAGTGAAACCCATTCAGAAATACTTCACAAATGCCACTAGAGTATGAAACGTACCTTGAAGATGGTAAGTAGTTATGGGTATAGTCGCTGAACGATATTAATAGCTCCGTACCATTTATTATTCTGAAATATGCAACAAAGGACACCCAGACTTCATCCTCCAGAAGAAAAACTTTCCACAAGAAACTTGTAGTCGTTGTCAAAAATGTCTTAACAATAAATTCAAATCGTGACTAATACTCTTCATCTTCTAACATCGGGCTAACGAGTTATGCAACTCACTATACTTTTTTTATATGAATATTAGGCGAGATACGTAGGTGCGAGAGAAATCTCATCTGCAATATTCGTGTTTCCTCTATGTGTACTACAGAATATAATATATATCGTACATGCTTCAGTAACGAACAGAGGGAAGAATATTGTTTTTTTTAATCTTCTCTTTTCCCCTTCATCTTTATTATTACTATTATTTCCCCTCCCCTCTGATTTTTTACCCTCTTATTCCTTTAGGAAGCCCGTTACCTACTCCTAGTAACCTCCGCACATTTTTCTCCATTTGGTGTTTTCTCCGATCCATTTAGTAATTTTCCCATTTCCATAACCTGGCCACACTGTTACCCAGTATCAGTTGGCAACATGCCGTCTCTTTACTACAAGTCCCTTACCAGTCCACTCTGTCCACTTTCTCTTCTACCACGTGAAAACACTTGCAAAACGTTGCTGGTTTTCTGTTGTGTTTGGATGTTCGTGTACGCTTGTCTTAGTATTCTATAATGTAAGTATCTTTTTCTATCTTTTTTTACCATCTTATATAGAAAGAATGGTAACAGGATACTGCTTAAACCGCGTTATATTTCAAGGTTTTCTCGTGCTGATCAGCGTCATTGTTGTGAAATTATTTTAATATAAAGTAGTGCCAATATTGAGGACGGATACAGATACTAATTGGGGGTGTGGAATACTGACACTAGAACTCTTACGTGGCTTGTAGAAGAGATACAGTTATGAGAGTTATATTGCCGGATAGAGTGTAGTTTCTGAAGTTCGAACATGTAAATAACTCAAAATTGACAAATTTTGAGTTGTGACAGTATTATTACCGGGGTGCGATGTTTATTAACATGGGAAAAATTTTAATTTCGGGTTTGTGAGGACGCACCCCCGGAAAAATGTTCCTTGACATAGCATAATCACGTGACAAAAAAGTTAATGGAATAATATGTTATGGTGCCGCAAGCGGTAGAAAGTTTCGTCCGTGAACACCGTGTCTCATCCAATTTTCATTGTTTGATTTGTATCTGAACGATGTATATGAGGAACAGTATCCAAGGCGTTATATAATACCACTTTACCGGATGACAAATAGGCGTACATTTATCAAATTTCAAGGGTGGGTCGACAGAGCCATTTGACACTTCTGGCGACAGTTTTAGCTTTTACTGCTTCTGACCGTTGAAGGCTTTGACCATTTTGGCGTTTCGGGTTTCTGACCGTTTTTACCTGTGAGAATTCTTGGGGGTTGACCGCTTTTACGTTTGTGGGTTCTGAGCGAGTCCCGAAGAATGGGATATTTCTGAAAAAAGTTAAGGCCTTGTGTTGTGACCCCAGAGCCACCAACACCGGTCAGCTGAAAGGGGCGTGTGTTTTACTGCAGCATTTACTGGAATGAGATTTGCCTTGCAGACACATATATTGGAGATATTACTGAGAGGTGTATTTGATGTGAAGCTGAAATAACGTGCATTTGGCCGGGATGTGCAAGCGCTTCAGGATCAAACGGACAATGGACGTGCCAAGATTTGAGAGTGGCCATGCAGATGGAATTATAGAACAATCTGTTCACAAATCACGTGACTATGTCTTATAGTTCAGTTTGTGTTCATTCTAACAAAGACATTCCAGAGACGTCTATAACAGACGCCTGCTTCTTTATCGTAAACCTGTACATTGAAGCTTGTTTTGGGTGTTCACATGCTGTGGAAGCACCATTCAATGACTTACAGCATTGACAGAATATCTAGACTTGGTGGTTCCGAGGTGGCTGTACAGAAGCTTTGTGGTATTTGTTCACTGAGTTTAGTGCACGAGTACACAAGGAAAGAAAAGTCAATGTGGTTAAAGCTATGGTCTGTTAGTCACACAGAGAACTTTAGTACCAAGAAATGTATCGTGGGTGAGAAAAAGAATTAAAAAGTTCTGTTGCCGCAGGACTCAAATCCATTTGTTACCTCCGCGACAATTAATGTCAATTTGCTACCTCCGCGATAATTAATATATTTTGTAGTTTTTTCGTCACAGCTGAGTTTCTGAACATAGATCCTGATAAGTGAGAAACAAACACGCACTACAACGAAGCTATCCGAATACTGTCGGTGTTGCCAGTAACGAATGATATGGCAGAGCGTGGTGTCAAACTAATACAGGAATACCCCCAACATCTTAAGCAATGATGAAAAACAGAAACAATACCTCTTACAAGTGGTTAGTGATTATCGTTCCAAGTACCCAGCTAGCACACTTGTGAACCGAACCTACGTCTATGTGAAAAGAAAATTATGCTAATTGCACAATTAAGAAGTTATTGAAAATTTCATTTGGGTGATTTCAGACTTTGTTCCTTTTTAATAAAGCAGTGTAATATGATTTGAAATGTGCCTTTAAATACTGCTAATATTTGTATTATTCACATTGTTTTGTTTATTTCTTGTTGCACTGATTTATTTTAAAGACATGGAAATTGCTTTCATGTATGTTACTGTCTTGCTACATACAATTGAAAGTATATCAACTCATGTACACACCACGCGAATGTATTTCTCTTGAAGTCAATTCCAGAAGATCATAACTAAATGTGGTAAATAAATAGATTATCACGTACTTCATTGGTCTTTGCGGCACTATTTACATTTATGCGATTGAGCTAAAAGTTGATACACCTTAGTTTTATGAGAAGTGGAAGCACTTTTAAACTTTTAGGGATTTCATGTAAATGGATTCCATATTCAAGAAACAGGGCCACCCTAATATATATATTTATATATATATATATATATATATACAGATGCTTATCAGAATAATGGAAACACCTGTAGTTGGCAACACGTCAGATGTATGGGTTGGCAGTGGTGTCGTGGCGACCGCAGCGCCGGACTGCTGGTGGTGGTGTGTTAGGTCGGTCTCCATACTACGTCAGGCGTCGTGGAACAGGAGTGTGCAGTGGCTGCAGCAGACGGAGGTAGTGTAAAATGGGAGACCTCTCAGAGTTTCAAAGAGGGCAAATTGTTGGTGCGCGGTTATGTGGAGTGAGTGTGACGGCAGTGGCTAGTGTGTTAGGTGTGTCGCCAGGGACAGTGTCGAAGGTGATGACGGCCTACACAACACACGGGAAAACCACATCGGGGAAGCGGAACAGTGGGCGGAAGAAAAGCATCAGTGACAGGGCACGCCGGGTATTAAAGCGCATTGTCACGCGGAACCGTCGTGCCACTGCGGCGCAAGTGACGGAGGAACTCAATCAGCACCTCCCCCAACCTGTTTCGACAATCACAGTCCGCCGCGAATTACATGACATGAACTTACGGGGTCGTGTTGCACGGGCCAAACCTCTCATCAGGGACCAGAACGCTTTAGCACGCCGCAAATGGTGCCGCGACCATGCAACTTGGACCGTTGACGACTGGAAACGTGTGGTATGGTCGGATGAGTCACCATTCACCCTATTCCAAACCACGGGCCGTGTTTATGTGTGGAGAACGCCCAAAGAAGCGTATGATCTGCAGTGTCTCCGCCCAACTGTGAAACATGGCGGCGGCACGGTGATGCTGTGGGCCGCAATATCATGGTTTTCATTGGGTCCTGTGGTCACACTTCGCGGACGCATCACTGCCAAAGATTATGTCGCAATTTTAGGAGACCACTTGCATCCTATGGTCCGGATGTTGTTCCCGGACAATGACGCCATATTCCAGGATGATAATGCACCCATTCACACAGCTGGAGTTGTTGCAGCGTGGTTTGAGGAACATCGGGATGAAGTTCAACACCTCCCCTGGCCCGCCCAATCCCCAGATCTCAACATAATTGAACATCTGTGGTCCATCTTGGAAACACGACTCCGGCGACGATTTCCACCTCCATGGCTCCATCCTCTCTCACAGAACTGGCCGATGCCCTGCACGAGGAATGGTGTAATATTCCACTTGCTACCATTCACGACCTCTATGCCTCCATCCCACGTCGCATCAAGGCTGTTCTGAAGGCGAAAGGTGGCCCGACACCATATTAATCTGCTAAGTTGCACTTTCGTTCAGGTGTTTCCATTATTCTGATAAGCATCTGTATATATATATATATCCCAACCCGTCTGGTCAGCGTGGGAGCAGTAGACCAACTCCTCCCTTCGGGGAGAGGCCTCATCTACTAGTGGATTGAATATGGCTGTGATTTATATATATATATATATATATATATATGGATAAATAGAGGTGACGACGAGTGGCTTAATTTGCCTACTTAAACTAGGTAACAAGGTGACCAGGTCATAAAGGCGTGAAAATTACTAGTCTGAAAAAAATAACATAAAAAGGTGAAGGAAGGAGGTAACTGGGAGGCAGTAAGAGGCTTCTTGGAGGAATAATTAGGGTAAGGAAACGGGGGAGATAAAAAACCGAATCGAATAAGGGGAAGAATAGAGAAGGAAAAACGAAAAACAACATGGAAATGAAGAAAAACTGGTGCAGAGAACTTGCATGCAGTTAAGGCAACGTTCATGTTTGACCGAGAGGATAGATATGTCTGTTCCTCTCTCTTCCTAACTCGAGCAGGTGAATCAAGATTGAGTGTGTTCAGGATACTGGTAAAAAGGTTTTGTCTAAAGTAGGGTCGTGATGTAAAGTGTGTTCTGTTATAGGGAAATGGAGTAGTTGTGATTTGGAGAAGTAACTATACTGGTTGACGCGGAGGTTTGGAAGTGTCTGGGTTTCCCTATCGTAGAAAACGGAACACAGATTAAAGTGTAATAGGTAAATAAGGTTGGAGCAAATAACAGGAGGGTCGGGATGAGGGACTGAGTTAACTGCAGCAGAAATGGTATGCTAGGTTTATGGGGATTAGGACGTGTGTCGAGGAAATGTTCAAGATACCTTGGGTGTGAGAAGTAATGATGTATAGTGACGTCACGTCAAGTGTAACCAAGATGATGTCTAGTGGGAGCGGGTCAGAGATAGAATGAATTATGAAGAGGAAGTGGTTCGTATCTGATATTGGAAGTGGGAGCTTTGAAGAACAGTTGGAGATGGTAGCCAAGGAAAGCGGAGATTCTTTCGGTAGGATAGCCAGTGGTTCTGCCAGAGATGCTAGGCTTATGGATTCGGGGGAGAAGATACAAGTCCTGGGATTGTTGGGACAGGGAGTAGAAATAGTGGATTGCGACAGTCAGCCGTAGGATCCGTGCGCTTGGAAGTAGGTTCGGATTTTATTGAGAAAAGATTGAGTATAGCCCTCCTCAAGGGAACGGTAAAAGGTATGATCAGAAAGTTGTCTAAGTACTTCGTAGCGGTATTCAAAGTAATGCATAGATACATACTGTGTTTATGTGAAAGATATAGATCTATTATTTTTGAAAATGTGTAGCAATTAAAATAAGTATTTACCTAATAACCTGTTCCCATTGAAAAGGTTCGACAGATGAACGTAGTACTTTTTTCCTTCGTTTGACACTTTGACATCTTGGACTTCCCAAAATGTTGTTCCATTTCGCTCGACTGGCTTGAATTTGATGTCCATGATTTGGTGAGCATTATCTGCAACAATATAAGATCCTCTTTATATAAAGCGTGTTGGAGTCATGATTAAACTAGATACGGTCATACTCAAACACATTGTTATATTGTTTACAACTGGTTTTACGTACTTCACGCAGCTATTGTGAAGTATTTTTAACTGTCATTGAATTCAATTCGACACTGTCAACAAGCAAAGTCCTGGGCTGTCCAGTGTTGAAACAAAGAAATTAAACTTCTGGGTTTATAGATTTGTTAATTGGATTCATCCTACAACATTCAGTTTATTTTGCAAGACTTAACGTTCTTCAAATCCTGAATATTTTGTTATTTGGGCTACCGCGTCCCCTTCAGTGCTGTGCAAGGCTAACAGAGTTTTAAAACTTTCCTGGCTATCGTTCATGCGAAATTACAGCATATACAAATCCTTCATATTAAACCTCCTTTAGTCTGCATATACTTGCACAACTCCAAATACCAGTATGGAATTGCTTATGTGTGTATCACAGCTGGTAAATATTCTCCACGAATTTCTCTTTCGAGTTCGGCTGTTTTCTCAGCAAACAAAGTTTCAATTTTGGTTTTGCTCTACCATATAACAGTTATATATATATATATATAAACTGGAATTGACATGACAAACTGAAGTAATTATTTTAGTATTGAATTATTTTAAGCATGTCTTGGCAATTGACATTTTTATTATTTATTTGTTCACGTTTTGACATTTTCTCTTGTGTTGATTGATTGGCAGTTCAAAGTAAAACGGCTCTTATTGCTGTATCTCAGTTCATGTTAATAACTGAGACGTTGCGGGACGGTTTCACGAAATGAATTTGAATTTTATTTTAAGGCAACTGTCGCTTAGGCCGTACGGATGATAATAGAAGAGTTGGTGGAATGAAGAAAGTGGGAGGAAACGGGAGAACCCTGAGAAAACTTACGCACACGGTGTTTGTCCACCTCAAATCCCACATGGAATGAGCTCTGATCGAACCTGAGGTGAACGCTCCACCACTGACAAGCAAACATACTGATGGGGCAGAAAAGAATTATACATTTTTTTTCTTTCGTCATAATTAAAAGTATGTGCGCATGCAAATTTTTGCCACTCGGAGCACAATTACTTTGGGAAATATCGACGATATAATAGTCAAATTATGTCTGTGGAAAGTGATAAAAAGTGCGGAAATTCTAGAGTATTTCCCGTGAAATTCTAGCGTAGAATGACGTATTACACGATCCCCTTTCCCATTTAAGAAAATCAATCGAGATTCAAAATTGCGGACTTCAAGATGGCGACCACGAAGAACATATCCTCCAACAGGTAGCACCTACCACCCAGTACCCATTACTGTTATTTTACCTCCCATTTCTTTCAGCAAGTTAAGAACATAAGGATATTTCCACACTTATTTTTATCACTTTCCACAGACATAATTTGACTATTATATCGTCGATATCTCCCAAAGTAATTGCGTTCGAGTGGCCAAAATTTGCATGCGCACATATTTTGACATTCTGATCATGACGGAACTAAAAAACTACCTAATTCTTTGTGCCCCATCAGTATGTTTGCTTGTGAGCGACCGTGGCCTCACGATTTCTCTATTAGGTAAATAATATAGAAGACGCCATGGTCGTTGATCTGTTTCCTAGCAATATACTCGACGAAAGGCGTCATTACTTAGGTTTGAAACAATCAGTCTTGTCAACTAACTACAGACAATTCAACTCATAGCAGCTAAAATTGGCGAGGATCCTATACTGATAATAGGGAAGGTCTGCTTTTTATTACACGCTTTTTATTAACTTACTCTGTAATCATGTTTCATCTCTGGTACAAATCTTGCAACGTTAATTTAACTCATTTCCCGACGTCATACAATGATGAAATTTTGCACAGCGACGTTAAGTCGGGTGACAATACAACATTCCATTGTTACTTTCATATATGTCTATATATGTATATATTTTAAAAACATATTTTAATATTTTGTTATTACAGACTTCTTTACCCTAAAATAAATACTAGCCTTCATCCCGGTTGGGTTTGGCTGGTTGCAGAACACTTTAGGATTTGGCCCACAAAATATTAGGTGGAGAGAAAGTATGAATACCGAAATAACCCGAAAAGAATAATAAATAAAATACATTAAAAATGATTTTAAAAAATATTTTTAAAAACACGCTTTTTTAAGAAAAAAAATGGACTAGAAGGTAAGAAATAATAAATTTATGAATCGGAAAATAAAAGCGTGGGTGCTCTTTGATATTATGATCTTATGATAAAGTAAGCAAGGTCACCCACGCTTTTATTTTCCGATTCATAAATTTATTATTTTTTACTTTTTAGTCCATTTTTCTTTGCTTAAAAAAAACGTTTTTTTAAAATCCTTTTTTATTTTTTTTATTGTGAAGGAAGTGGTTCTTTACGAACAAGAGAAATTGTGACTTTCGGCAAATGAATGAGTACCGGTATTTAAGAGCATTTGAAAATGGTTTGAGAACTATATCCAGCGCATTATGCCAGTTATTTTAAAATTTAATTTTAACTAATCATCCGCTATGATGCGTCATCGAAATGATACACTTACAACAAAGTAATGTTTCTTTTAATATAAAACTATTCGAAAGTGACTAGGTACTTTCCACATCCTTCCAACACCACTCCAATCTCAGACCTACTCCCTCTACATAAATTTTTTTCAGAGACAGAATATAAGAAAACGTGATATCCCCTAAATGTCTTTAAAACACTGAAAATTAATAATTAGGAATATTTTCCTTACTTACAAACACTGATATTAAATTCGCCATGTCCGCTAAGTGGAACAATCAAAATTCTTCCTCTTGCTTGGTATTTGGCTACTGTAGAAGTCAATCCTGGAGTTCGGGCTTCAATTCTAAGCTTGTGCTCATCCGGAGAAAACCTTTAAATGGAATAAACCTTATTATTTTAAAAAAATAACTATACTTTACCCAATTATATATGTTCTTTGGAAGAAACTCATAATTAATTAGAAAACACAATTATCTTTTCCATGATTGGGTGTTTTTCACGAAGACAAATATTCATGACCCGAACTGGACAATATGAATCAATGGTGGTTTGATGGTGACGTTCTAAGAACTGGACCTACAGTTTCAACTAGATTAGGAACCACTATGTTTAATATGCCTTCATCGGGATTGCATCTAGAACTCCCTTAGTATAAAATAAGAAGTGAAATCATTCGTTCACTGGACATGGTCTGACCCACCCATTGACACTTGGTCCTGAAAGCACTGGCCACGCTATTGCAAACTTGGTAGTCCACAACTACTTAATTATTGCTGTACAGCTAAGCTGGGATGGAATTGTCAAGTAACAGAAACTATTAATATCTCGAAAATAAGACACAATTTTTAAGTTTGTGTGGGTTAAAAATACTTTTTATGTACGAATGTTAGACCCGTAAGAATTTACTGGGAGTGTAATCTAGGATAATTCTAAGAATTCTAATCGAGAGAGAAACTTGACATTTTGGATATGTTTATCATCACCGAAAATCCGCTGGCAGTGGCCCAATGGCAGACCTTTGGTGAAAACAATGCGTTAACGATGTAGATCACCCCCGCCATCTTGGTACGCACAGTCCATTGATTTACACGGGAATTGTTTTACTCATTTTATGCCTCTCGGAAGTAGAATATTTAAGTTCTGCTTTCACAAAATTTGTCTTGGTGGTTATTTTGACTCTTGTATAGTTTTGGTTTGTGAAGTTCCTTCAAATATATACGTACAATGTATTATTAATGGTTTGCTATATCAATCAATATGTTAACGGGAAATTATACTGTGCGTGTGTAAAATATTGCATTTCTATAAAATAGCATGAGTAAAAGAGAACATGACGATAAACTGGGCGAAAACAGAAGTTAAAAGTATGCTCCTGAAAGATATAAGACGAGTAAAACAATTCCCATGTAAATCAATGGAAAGTGCGTACCAAGATGGCGGGGGTGATCTACATCGTTAAGGATCATTCTCCAGAAATGGGTCATTTTGTGAAACTGTATTGTTTCTTATAAAAGATAAGCCCAAAATTACTTTCTTTGCTTCTATTTGTTTCTTTTAAGTTACGTAACTAAGACCTTATAACTGGGCCAATTTCTATCCACTTCATATTTTAATAATATTTACGTTTTTTTAGTTTCAAATATACTTAACATCAACTCTGTGGAATGAAACTCATCTTCTTTTTAATGTTTGAGGCATGTGTTTTTAGTTTTCCAGTTAATTTTCAACAATTATCCTTCACAATAATTTAGTTCGAAACACGACTCGCAATTAAATCAAAAGTAAACCTATTAATATGAGAATTACATTTACTGAAACACATGAAACCTGCTTTTTTTTATCACCTTCATGGGTTGACAAAAAAGTTGTAATAGAAGTGTGAAGCTGGCAACACTGCACAACATTTTTGCATGCGATAGACAAGACGCAGCCATCTTAGTCTTGTTTCAGTGGAACTAGAAGGGAACTGATTCTATGGTCGACTTAAGTGGAATAGAAAGTTAAAATCAGATGTGTCTCACTTATTCATTATCAACTTCATGGAATAATCACAGTATTTTAATTTTGTTTTCTATAATCATGAAGAGAAGCCAAACATTGAGCACGTCGTTCATGTTCCATTGCAGAATTCCATTCTAACTGTAAGGAAGATGACTACGAAAAAAAGTAAATATATATATAACGTCAACTCCATGGACATGAACTTCATGGAAATTACTCTATTTGTTGTAAATGGAAAAAAATAAATAATACAGGATTAATTTCTAAGTACCTAATCAGAATGCCTACAAGATTCCTCAAAACTAACATATTTTACAATTTATAATGGTTGATTTTATAAAGCCGCATTTCTGGAGAATAATCCATTATGGTAGGTGAGGCATAAACCTTCACTTTAAGGCGGCTTCCACCCTTCTTTATTTACAGTTCATTCAATTAGCACTTATCAGGTCTAGTGCTAGTTTGCTTTGTGTGGGACAGTGTGTGTGTTTGGTAGGAATGAATCCTCGGATAAGCTGTACGGTTTGATTAAAGCTGGATACTGTTGAATTCATATGTCGAGAAAAACGAAGTGCGGGTCGCAACTTTTCTTTGCAATCTAGAATGATTTGATATTGGAGGGATCAGATGCTCTAATTTTTTTTAGATGTATATAGCCAGGGACGTATTTAGAGATGGGTCCGTACCCCCCCCCTCAAACTAAGTTTTTTATGAAAAAATAGTATCTATATAACTTCAGGCGTAATTATACATATTTAATATACATTTCAAGCTCACACACACCTTGGACCACCCCGGAAGCCCTTGGACCCCTACCAAAACCAAATTCTGGATACGTGCTTGTATATAGCATAAATATAATTTGTTTACCGGTATATCCATGTTCCCATTTGCATTTTCTTGCTTACATGTTTTAAGATCCGACTCGAATATAAAACCCTTCCCAAATTTTGAAATAGAAATTTAAGAAAGTCTTATTTTCGAGTAAATACGGCAGTTGGGGGCAGTGTGACTGGCAAATGGATGAGCCAATGTTCCAATGTTCATATTGGTTGGATATGAAACAAAAATATATGGTTGTCCCGTCGTTGTAAAACAGCCATTTTTCAACACATGTGTACTTATTTTCTATTGTATTAGGTCATCAGCAGTCAATGATAAAAATCATTTGTGGTTTTTCATGATTGGACGCCGGCTGACATGCCACCTTGAGGATTATCATAAGAAGAAACGAATGAAAATTCACTGCTAGAAAAGATTCCAATGTAAATGGAAAATATTCCATTTGGCTCAAATGTGATACTTATTCCTTGGTTTTATCTGAAGAATACTTCAGGTGGCTGAAATAATGAAGAGCTCCTGTCACATGCTCCTGGCGAATGATATCGTTATAAAAATAATTTAACCTATTGCTACATTGTCTGTTTGGAATTTCCAATAAAACCCTAGCTTTCTTCTGTGTATAATAGCTAATTCGAGGATGCAAAGTCATGGGTGGACCTGGTAACTTTGATGACTTTTGAACCTAATTTCACTCATAAGGAAACGTTATAGCGCCAAGTGAAGGTGAAGTATCACAGAAGAAAGATACACAGATATGTCCTTTATTCACAAATGACTACGCGTGACTTGCTGACTTCGAAAAACTTCTTCAATTCATCGCTAGATGTCTTTAAACTGAAGTTTATTCGGCTCAAATGTATTCGACTCGATCATGGGGCTTAGAGCCAAAAACTGCAATCTCCACTCCAGAAAATTTTACGGGAGAGTCAAAAGAAAATTTATGGTTGTAAATATAATAGTATATGGGTACTTTTTTTCCTGTGGTTTCTACGCAAAAAATTACAAAATACACAAAGAAATAGGGCTTTACCTTCATTAGACACTTTAATGTATTCAATTCCATCAAAATCTCGATTTCCCCCCAAAAATTGAGATCGCAGCTTTTGCTTATAAACCCCACAATTGTAAAATATAACAGTCTTTTCTGTGCATAAATATCGGTAAATCATGTGAGAATAATATTTGGATCCGTAAATTCTGTCAAATTTCCTGTAATCCAGTTACCGTGGAGAAACAGTACTGATAGGGTTACCATAACATTTGTGGACTGAATGTGGACAAATTAGCTTAAAGGCCATTTGCTTAAATAGAATGAAACTCCGAGCAATTACTTACGACACCAACATGCAATACACACTTAATACTAATTTTTACAATTGTACTTTTTCTACTGCCAAGGCCGCAGGATCTTCTGCTCATTACGTTTCAATACATTTGAAGAGTACAGGGGAAGAAGAATTGAAGTTAATTTTACAAAGTTGTGAGAAAACAAACATTTTAAGGTGTCAGTACTTGAATCCACATTTATTTTTGACCCTCTTGCACATTATCGGCCTACGGTAAATTGGCTAGCCAAAAAGAAATTGAAATGCAAGTACTTACACCTTACAATGTGTGTTTTCTCAAAACTTTCAACAATTGACTATTGTTCTTTCCCTGTACTCTTTATTTGTATTTCTAAAACATTGCTAGGCAATAACAAATATTAGGCCATACTACAGTTTAGTGCTGTAGGAACAATTTGCATTTGTAACTTGTCTTTATAAATAGTGCGATACGTACTGTGGAAATATAATGGGTTTAAAATACATAATTAACAGTCAACAACTGGTTATGTGAAAAGTATGGACATTTATTTAATTTTCGCGAAGTACGGTACGGACACGGACAGGGCCTTTAAAATACGGAGTGTCCGTACAAAATACGGTCGTATGGTAATCCTAGTACTGAAACCCACTTTTATTATGAGTAGTTTCGCATGTTCCTCTGAGCACCACGGTTCAACCTCGACTTCAGATGCAAGAATGATTTTGACCCCATGTTAATAATAGATTGATTCATTAGAAGTTGAACGCGATTCATTAGGACGATCATTACAACACGAAACAAATCAAGTGAGTATTTTAAATATGTAATAATATATTCTCTTCCAAAATCTCCTTACTTTACATTCTGGATCTCCATGTTAGAAATCCCAGTTGATGTTCCATTGGTAATCTTAAAATCAAAGTAGATAGCCAAGCCGCCATGTCTCATATGAACATTCTGAACGTTAAACGGATCTGCAGGTGGTATATCTAGTTCTGAAATACCTGTAATAGAACACATAAAATATTTTTTAGGTATATATAAAAACATATTGACAAATATTTTATATATTCATAGTTTAAACGTTTCCGAGAAAATATACAGTATTTTAAATTTCAAGACTTTCTTGATATGTAAAAGTTATACAGTAACTACATTCTGTGAGGTTTATATTTTCCTGTTATTAATTTTATAGCCTATATTTATATTTTACAGAAAAAAATACATTACATTTGTAAACAGAACAGGGAAAGTAACTGCATAATTTTAACGTAGGGGTAGAACGGGGTAGTGATGAGAAAGGGTAGACAGTGCACCTTTAAATATAATGCATACAAGTAGTGCTACCATCTGCAAAATGTTCGGGGTACCTAATCATCACATCGAACAGGATTGACGTTGAATCGCGTCATTTTTTAATATATTTTTGGCAAGAAATATTCACATGTAAGTGTAATTTACGCTTATTTCTGAAACGTTTGAGCATGTTATGATGTATATAGTAACAAACCCAAAACAAAATCTTTTATTCATGATTGTAAAACAAAAACATGCTTTTATAATATACAGTACTCTAAAATATGTAATAGAAACAATAAAAATACTTATTGAAATGTAAGAAAAATGCACAAGTTTATAGCAGTAAAGTGGGCATAGAACAGAAAACGCAACATCATAAACAAAAGAACGAGGAAGGAGAAAATAAAAAAAAACAACTAAATACAAAATTCCTAAAATGACCAAAAGTGTTTCGTATACAGATATTAAACATATAAGTTATGAGCACTAAGCAGTAGATAAAAAATCAAAAGGCAGTCTGCTTAGAAGTCACGACATTCCATTAATTCAACACTAATGCTTTCCAGTAAGCAAATAGTAATGAATTAGCTTGACAATTTCTATTTGTTCTATTGTCAACTCATTTTCCTTTCAATTCAATTTTTAACCAGGCTGAATGTGATCTAAAAATACGCACCTTCTAAAAATCAATTCTAAAAGTTTTTAATTACAACGTGACGTAACTAAAATGAAGATTTCCGTAAGCTTACAATGTGTCCTTAAAAATTAGTATTCTAATTTATTAAACAAAAATAGGCAAACCTTTTACGCTTTCTAACTTAATCAAATTTACACCCATAATAATGCCTAAGTTGTCGCAAAGTCGAAGTTCAAAGCCACGTCGTTCATTCTGTTTAAAGTCGTATTAGCAAACTTCGTCACATAGTGGAGGCATCAGGCGCCTACAGGACTGTGCGGGCTCGTGAACATCCTTGTCACAATATACGCAACCACCTATATTAATGCACAGTAAATAATTATGGATAATGACTGCTGACATCCTTGCTAGTCTTAAGACATGTGGAAATGTCTTGTCTTTTTCCTGAGTATGTTCTTTTACAATACTTTCACTGTCTTCTAAAAGTAACATTAAAAGTAAACAATGATAAAGGTGTTGTAATATCCATGTTAGAATATGTAGAACGAAACGTTTCTCCTAACTTAGGAGCAATATATAGTCAAATGATGTAACAAATATAACAAAAGAATAATATTATGCGCAAAGAAAGTAATGCTTAGGAAAGGGAAACAATCGCTTCACTGCATTCCATTATCTATCACATTTGTATCTCTCGGCGCTTACCGTGCAGCTCTCAGTGGGGTGTTACAACATGCTAGTACTCTCCGAGTGTCAGAGTCGTTTTGGTCTAATCTGTCCCATTTCTAAAGAACAACCTTCCGGAGAGCATCAAGAGTGGATGGTGGACTTGTATTGCGTTCTAAAGCCC
The DNA here is from genome assembly GCA_022664845.1 of Lepisma saccharinum. Lineage (NCBI taxonomy): Eukaryota > Metazoa > Arthropoda > Insecta > Zygentoma > Lepismatidae > Lepisma > Lepisma saccharinum. Next base: position 24,583 of record JAGDQP010004623.1, on the reverse strand, counting down.
TTTTTAACAGATCCCAGGTAATGAAGTTCATGTGCGGGGAAAAAAGCAGGTAAGTCCAAACTGTGATATTGACACCTCGAAGGAGGTCCTCGACGACTCTGCGACAATGTGAATCCGTTTTATCAATCATCCTTCAGGAGGAACTCCTCTCCATAGTCCTGCTGATAGGGTGCAAGACAATAGAGAATGATATCCTGATAACGCGCACCAATAATCATTTCCTAAATGGAACTGAGAGGGGACCACTGACGATGCAGATCAAATCATCATGAAACCTCCTCTCTTGATGAGCACGTAGGAAGGCAAAAGCATTTCTAGGTACTCTCACACTCTTAGTCGATGATTGTCATGCGTAAGCAAATCGTTACTTCCAGTGCTGCAGTTGGAAAAATATTTTAGGTGGAACGGTGCAATTATAAGCCCATAAGTATATAAAAAACAATTCTACTTAATTTTACAGCAGGAAGATAACCAATGCATATTTGAACGTGAAGGAAATGATTTAAGAGAGTCAAAGCAATGGCTAAAACACGCGTAAGCAATAACACATGATCATTATTCTGCTAACAGTTCAGACTAAACTTATTATTAAAATATAGTTCGAAATCAATTTCGAGATCATTGTGTCTGTGCCTTCGTGAATTTATGACGGCAGTCTCGAGGCTAGATTTTAATTATGCCGGAACCCCGTTCCGGTGCTTTCTGGCCCAACTTCTGCACTGGGTACTTCACTCGTGAAAAGGAAACTGTACCAATGCTCTCGCATCACGGAAGATCTCCCTGCATCAGCACGGACGTCTTAAGCCGAAGTTATTCTCATGGGGATGGTTGCGAGTGGATTGAGACAATACAGCTGTTCCAGTGGCATCGAGAAAATGACCCACGAGCAGCAGTACTCTTGACAGTGTCAACGACCCAACATTAATCTGTAACGGTATTCTTGGATAATCACTTCTGGAACGACCATATATCCAGTCGTACATCTTGTGCTGCTTGGTTTCATATAGAAATACAGCGACACCCATGAGCCACTACATACCTCAGAAATGATCTGAAAACATCGTCAGGGTACTGCTACGACTTGACGCAGGGAGATCTTTCTGAAATTGAATTGATTTATGGTCATTTGGTAAGAAGGTCTTTCTTCTCTCAAGATAATAATAAGCGTGCGCCCCCACTCAGACATCGACTGACGCAGATTTGACTGTACTCTATAACACCTCCAGCATAACATTTACAGTTAGCACAAGATGAACTATGACTCTGTTTCTGCACTTGCTCACCAACGTGAATCATAGTGCATTACACCACCTATTGACAAAGCTGTGCGTGCCTAATAATGTCTACAGAGTTCTTCAACTACCAAAGCATAATCACATAATTGTTCTGGGAAATCAGCTACGATAGTGTCGCGAAACTTTTATAATATCATCCAACTGAACAATAGCTATCTTTAACTTGCAGAAAACACAGAGCAAAGGTCTCTTGGATTGTCTACCTACACTCATTTACTGTTACAGAGACGATATTGGTCTTATGTCACCTTGCATCTGTTTGTGATATTTGGTCAACCAAATATTAATGCCTAATAACAAATAATCCCATAAACATAAACCTTTTTTGACACTTTCATTGGATGTAATATTTCAGAAACCTTCACTTCTTTGTGGAATCCATTCAATATATCTGCAATATGAACTTTTGTTTTATCTGTCAATTCCGTCCACTATCATCATTATTCACAGTTGTGAACCCTGTATTTGCCAAATTTGCTGGTTTTTGGAACCATATTGAAGCGTCTTTCTCCATACACTTCATAACAGAGATTCCTCCGTGAACATAAACACGGAGCCAGCCAGCCAGTCTCGGCTCAACTATCAAAGGCTGGATTGTCTAACTAAGGAAAATCTCAAAACATCTTCAGGAGGATAAAAAGTACTTAGCACAGTCGTGTAGAACAATAGTGAAATAAAGAAGGGGTTGGAGGTGGAACTCTGAACTGCATCATCACAACGGAGCACTATCTCAACAAAGATGCAGAAAAATCGAGACGTCGACAAGCTACTAAGGTACACACAAACTGAACACTCACTCTCTTCACATAACATGACCTCAAATAAATAAATAAAAGAAATAACATTGACGAGGAGTAAAAGTAATCCACCAAAGCACATTATTCATATAGATGATAATATTATTGTTCCTATACTCAATTCAAAAGGACTGGTACGTGAGGTAATCACAATAGAGTGTAAAGCTAACAAATTCCTAACAGCGCTGATCTCAAGAGCGATACGCAATGTCAAGCATATATATATATATATAACTAGTACAAAGGAAAGCCGGGAAGGCAATTTAAGGTAAATTTTAGACAAATGAAGGAGAAAAAAGGATTACTTACAGCTTACTAACGCATTAGATCACACATATTCACATGCATATACACATATTCACTAGATCACACATATGTGTGATCTAGTGCGTTAGTAAGCTATAAGTAATCCTTTTTTCTCCTTCATTTGTCTAAAATTTACCTTATATATATATAAATACTTCAGCTTCAAATACAGGCTGAAACATCACGCAGACTAATCACAAATAGGGTCTGTCGCTTGACACCTTCCCCTCAAAATTTAGCCAACAAATAATAATAAACACTTCGACGAGGAGCCTGCTAAATAGTCAACACTTAAATAGTCCAGTGCTCAAAATAAGAATAATATTAATCGTAATAATCACACAATCGCTCAAAATATCCGCAATCTTTATGTAGACTCATAAGTGATACCGCCATTACCAGTACAACCAAATGTTCTTTTGAGTAAAAGGAACGTTTCGTTAAAGCATGATCAGGTAGAACGTCAAATAATCACCTTGCAGCAACATATCCATGAGGAAAAATAAGCGTAGAAAAAGAAATAAATGGGAAAAAGGAAAGAAGGAAAAGTGAACCTCAAAAATAATACCGAGCAAGCGAAAACATGAGGTAAAAGAAAAATCCCAAACCGACATCAAGTCTCGCAGAGACTCACCACTTAGTTAAGGAAAAATCAAATTACTTCTCAGAAAGAGCTATACTTTTACAATACGAATCTTAAAGTTCTATACTAAAGGAAATCTTTGTTCAATTGTGAAATGAAACACTGAAATGTAGATTTTTGTTTCCGACGTTTGTTAATAATGTTTTCGTTTTTATTGAATAAATAAACTGAGTTACATGCTTTATAAGTTTCGAAGTTCTTGAATATCAAAATTACACAGTGACTAGATTTCTTGTTTAAAGTATTACCGTACAAATTTAATTGTGAATACAAATGAATGTCAGAATTTCCGGTATTATCTGAGGAAAACAATGAATATTCAATATTGTAAATTTCAAACATATATCAAACGAAGTTTTGTTTTGATTTGACAATAAGGCATTATTATTTAAGTCCTTTTGTCTCCAGAGTAATGAAATTTCTACACAATCAATCCACAAGCATTTACGTTCTTTTACATTATCAAAGTTTGAACAATGAAGTATTATTAATGAATTATTATTATTACATAACCTTGTCGAAAGGAGACATTATAAATTTATACTCTCTGTACATAATACACGAAGGACATGCACAAACTTTGCCTCTTTATTCGTAATTTAGAACTAAAAGAATTCCAGGACAGAGGTTTCGAAAAAGAGGTATGCAACTGACATCTATGTACAAAACGACATAGAACACAAAACACCGAAATATTATTATGGGTATAGAACACAAAACACCGAAATATTATTATGAGTATATATACATAACGGGTGAGTGAGAAGTTTAACTATCCAAAAATTCAGGGTTGAAAAGTAAAGATAGTCCGAACAAGGTTGGGGTAGCAAACCTCACTCATCCGGAGACAACGTTGATATTGTGTCACATTGAAATAACTTAACGGACACACATTACGAACAACGAAGTTACCATCCCCCTTGAATTTTCGTAAGTAAAAAAAAGTATTTTCAAAAATGATATTAGGGAGATAGACATGGACGGAAACGTAAACACAAAACACTCGACAATGACACATCACTAACACAACAGTTAATAGTTAGTCTGTAAAGTACTCTCCCAAGAAATAAATTTACGTCTTGTACTTAAAAATGACAATCGAAATAAATCTACGCCCTGCACTTAAAGGTAACAACCAACTTTAAATGAAATCCATATTGACTGATGTTCATATGTTAAACAAGCTTATGTAGAAATAGCGTGATAATCTAACCCATATTCTTTATTTTATAATCTCATAAATAAATTCCCGTTTTCGAGGAAACATATGACTGTGGAGCCAGAATGAAATTAACTTAAGCTGACATGCTGTCAAAACCGAAGACCATAAAGAAAAACATCAAAGCAAGAACAGTCATCACTACACGAAAGTTTCTTGTTGTCAAAGTGTTCCGATCTTAGGATTTCACGAAAGAAGTTAAGTTCTTTCCTCACCCATGTGGTCCCGTGGGGAAGTTGATCATATCTTCATAATTTACTACAGGTGACAGCCATCAATGGACATTTTATGGATAACTGAACTGTTTAATTCACCAAAAGGATGCTGAGTAGCATATTGCGCGCATCTAGACCAATTTCATGTAGTCTCAAATGAAATTTTCGGGAGAGAAATTTTCACTCTCCATTATGTAATAGTAAACAACGCCGTCTAACGCCTATCATCGCTCGCAGCCAATGAGAACGAAGTACAAGTGTCACGTGACACTGGTGTAAAGTGAAAAAACACACTAAACCAAAACAAAAACAGAAAGAAACTCACCACCAAAAACAGAAAGAAACTCAAAACTATAGTCCGAACTGTCAGACTGTTTGAGAACGAGAAAACATCGCAAAATAAGCTCAAAAGTTATAGCGGGCTATCACAACACTAACGTCATAATTAGCCAATGAAAAGCAAACACGAATACACAAACATCGAAACACAGGAAAACGAGAAACAGCGAACAAAATGAAACGTTCCATGAAGTTCAACTAGAGGTTACTTTCAGCTTCCAGACGACACTAGCGAAAGTAGAGCCATCTACATATATATTCTTAAAGTACTCAAGCGCAAAGACTTGAAAGAAAGCTTAGATATTGCAGTTACTACAATATTTCCTCGACGTTTCTTCTGGTTTTTCACGTTGTACTGTCGAACATTAGAATCCGTATAGATGTTACTTTGTGTACACTGTATTGGTAGACAGACTGTTTGAATTTTTTTTTTCGCTTTACACCTCTAGTCGGGCAATGCGGATTACAGCAGTGGGGCAAATATATCGACGTAAAATATACCGGTACTTATAAGTTTGCATGAAGACATTTAAAATTATAATAAATAATTATGTTTGTTTTGTAATATAGTTGTTTTGTGTTCTACCTAGGGTTGCAACCTTTTGATGAATAAATTACGGGACGCTCGGTAAGAAATACGGGATAGTACTAAAAAATACGGGACAAATCTGAAATAACTTAAAATGAAAGTAACTAGTAAGGTCCTGTAGCAATATATGACTTCCTACACAATTTAGAACCTCCATAATAATCACGAACGAACATAAAATATCTTGCTCGCGTATGCTCACACTCGAAAAACACTGGCGGGCGGAAATGGATATTTCAATTTCCTAAACGTAGTTGGCATTAGCAATTGGGTGCAAACAAACTGACTGTTAATTCAACATGTATTTCTAAGTGACTACCAACATTTCTTTTAAATCAACACAACAAACGGTGTTGATTTTGGTGATTCAACAGAGTGGATGTGTTGTCAGTTCTGATTCAACACAATGAAGAGTGCCATGCTACTACTATAACAGTGTTGAATCACCACAATCTTACATCAAACGGCGTTGATGTAACAAAAAACACGTGATCGCTCTGGTAAACCGAGACATTTTGAATTGACACAGTCATTTTTTGTAGTGTGTTATCAACTAGAGCAAATGAGGCGTGAATATTATAAATGTCTCATCCTGGGGCCTGGGGATGTGAACACAGTCTACTCTCGACAGTTTGCGTAGTAAATAGTTTAAAAAGAGTCCATCACTGTTTATTTGTTAAAATTATTGATATGTTGAAAATGTGTGTGAGAATTTACTACTTATATGATATGATATTTTTATGGTCATTAAGCTTACATAGCAATAGACAACATCAGATATTATATACAGAAAATAAATAAATAATAGGCATTATTTCACACACACACACACACACACACACACACACACACACACACACACACACACACACA
>JAGDQP010004623.1:0-18207 GCA_022664845.1 Lepisma saccharinum | reverse complement strand
ATAAAAACTATCCTAATTAGAATGTATTTATATTACGACAGTCAAAACATTCATTCAAGGGATAAAAAGGATTGGTAACTAACCAGTTATGAATCTTTTTACTAAAGATATTCATGGGCATTCCTTTTAATTCATGAGGGAGCCTAGTGAACAAACTTAAACCTAGCACTTCGTAACTGTTAAGAGATTTATATAATATACAATGAGGTAAATCAATATGCTTTTTGCTTCTAGTATTGTAGGAATGAATGTAGTTCTGGCACATTACTCTTTACATAAATCAATACGGTGTGAATGTATAGATTCATGACTGTCATTATTCTTAGTTTTATGTACAGAGGCTTACAATGCGCTAACTGATGTGAGTCAGTGATTATCCTTATAACTTCCTTCTGTAAGAGAATAATATCTTGAATATAATTACAGTTAGCCCAAAACATTAGACCATACATGATAATACTTTGGAAGAATGCAAAACATGCAGACCTTACATAACTATCAGGTACATGATATTTTAGGCTCCTTAACAGAAATAGGACCCTAGAAAGTTTACTTGAAATATATTTTATATGAGGTTCCCATGATAAGTGATTGTCAATAGCAATCACCAAGAATTTAACACTGGATGAACACACAGCAGTCGGAATTTCCTTTAAACTAAAAAACTCTGTGTTTTGTTCTCATTTAATTGTAAACCATTGGCTCTAAACCATACGGGACAACCACTGATAATACGGGACGCGCAAATTTCGCCTCAAATACGGGACAGGTAGCAACCCTAGTTCTACCTAATGGAACACGTTGTCAATAAAGTTTCTACACTAATGGAACTATTCTATTGTTCAACGTGTTCAGATTGGTTCATTGTTCTCTAGGACATGCTGACCAATTTATTTGCAAAAGATACTTTTTCTAATGATATACTTCCCTTGTCCACATTTAACTATGATTTAAGTTTGTGGATGCATAGTAATATGGTTTCCAGACATCACTAATAGTGATTGATTTCCATTTCTTTATCAATTCTATATTCTTGGTTGTCTTATGTGCTGTTGCCAAATGTTTCGTGAGTCCTGATACAGATTTTTGTTCTGCAAATGGTATCTTTCTTACGTATTCCTTAAATCTTATAACTAGAATTAAATACGGACAAGCGAAGTACATCAAAATCATTATTTTCTTTTGTAAATAAATTGATCAATATGACATAGAGGACAATGAACAAACACGGCCACACTGGACAATATACTCTAATCTACGTGCGTCCCAAACGACTCGATACACACTTGAATGCTCCACTGCTCCTTTCACTCTTCAACGCTGGAGTACAAGTGAACGGAACTGGACGGAACGAAACGAACTTGGATTCGGATACAGCCTTTATTGACAACGTATTCTAATACCTAGAATACGGAATATCTAAATTCAAAACAATCAATCAACACTCGCGCCTAATGAGAGCCCACATTGAAACAATGTGGAATAGAAAGTTCACAGCACTTATGCGTATGCCCACCGCTAACCGGGAGTTGCCTCCACCCCCCACCCCCCAAGGCTCACGCCATCCAGCTCCCTTTGGACGCACCGTGCCTCCTTGTACTCCTCGCTTCGTTGGGTGTGCATCCAGCCTTGGTTTCTTTATATACAATCCTAGCTTTCAGTGGGCTTTATTTGTAGAATCGTCTCGCCGAGTAATGCTAAAGGAATTATTAATAATAAATCACTACTTTTTTTAAATATCCTAATGCGTATATACATAAAGGTTACTTATAGTTTAAGGAGCTCTGCGTCTGCGCGAGAGTGGGCCAAGCCTTGTTTACATGTGCTTCCCTTAGACGCTCGTCAATCAACTAGATAACGATAAATATATTATTATAAAAGTGAATACTAATGAATTGCCATATACCGTTTCAGTTTTAATACTCCAAATAGGCTGTCTTATTTGATTTTCATCTTTCAAAAACATAATACTTTTTATTTGTCTAACATAGCTAAAATACGACAAGACAATCGTAACTTTTTACGTTGCTTACCATTCGAGAAACGGGGAATTGCATCCTGAATGGCTTCTTTCAGGCACTCATTGACATCATCGGCGTTTCTTCGGCATGCTTTTATGTAGTCAGCTGAGAAGGAAATACGAAGATTAGTATATAAAATATTAACAAACCAGACAAAAACAAAATATAATTTTTAACTCCATCTCTCTTTTGACTACTTATAAAACAAATATTAAGATGGTACAGTCAATTAAAACTATAGACATGTCCAAACATGCAAGATCTTACGCCTTATAAAATATGATAATCATGGCGATGTTTTTCAGAATGCTTAAAATCGAATAATTTGAATTTAGACTGGATTTGAGAGATTTGAAACGATGTGTGACTACTGCATTACCAAAGTAGTTTTTTTAGACTCTTCAGAATTTACCGATGTTTCTATTCGTTCACTTCCCACATAGCAAAATGACGTCCCAGGGATATCTGACGGATCTCCTGGCAGGATATCGGGACGTCCGTAGGACGTCCTGTTTAAGTCCCGTTTACATCCATGGGACGTATAGTTATAATTAATCCTTCGTATAACTATACGAAGGCATATCTTTCGTATAGTTATAATTAAATAATAGTAAGGTCGATTTAATTTATAGAAATTCCGGGTAGGGAATTCCGCACGGCTTTCCGGAGGACATCCAGGGGACATCCATACGGGATGAACTGTTTGTATTGCCCACAGAGTTATCCCACGGACGTCCTTAGGACATCGCTATGGGAGCAGGACCATTCTGACGGTAATGGGATCTAAATGGGACGTCCCAGGGACGTACTCTGCTATGTGGGTTCTTTCAAGATATTATTGAGCGTAATACAAGGCTGAGAAGTGAATCACGTAAACGGGAGATTACCTCACTTTCAAATGTGTAATCAAAATAGGGAAAACATACTGAAATGTGAACGTTCGTAACTCACGGTTCAATGGAAAGTTTTTTTTATGATTTAATAAAAGAAACTTAAGAAGCATATTTTTAATTGAAAATGGGTATTGTGGGAAGTCGAACAACCAGGTTATTGGAAGGGTTTGAATGGAAGGAGAGTTTTGAGTTATTTAAATTTAAGGTGACTAAACGTCCCGATTTAGTCGGGACAATCCTTTTTTTGAGTCCATATTATGACTTTTTCGGATTTAATCAGGACTCTTGTCCCGATTTTATTTTTTCAGAATTACCTATTTAACTTACGTTCGTCCATTATTTCATGTGCTTGTATTATTACTGAAATGTTTTTTCTTTTTTTTTGTACTTGTTCATTCCCCCCTCCCATCATACTACAAAAAAAAAAGATCTCCAAAGGCTATTGTACAAGTAGTTCTCCAAGAAAATGAAACCAAGGGCACGAGCCTTGAAGTTCAATAAAAAAAAAGTACCACGGAAATGTACTTTTCTTATGCAAGTTATTATAACAAGTTGTTTGAAACAAATCACATATCTTACGGTCAATATTTTAGGATGTATATTTCGTTTATGGATTCGCCGTAGCTCAGGTGGTACTGCGTCTGACCATGAATCAGGTGGCGTGGGTTCAAGTTCCAGCTAGGTCGCTAGAGACGTTTCTTCATGTATGGCTTTCTGATGTGCACTCATCCTCCTATCCAATTGAGTAGCAGAGTGTCCTCGGTATTCCTGGGCATTTTGCGGAGGTAAAGTCGGTCGAGCGTGGGACTGAATACCAGTAGGACTCGGAGCTAATCACTTCCTCTCTCGTTTGTTAGTATGTCACGTGGTTTCTGACAACACACCCGTCATGTTTGTTTTTGTGTTGCCTAGTAATGGGAGGAGCTGTTTTTGTTTGTTTAGCAGCCAAGTTAAGCATTACGTGATATGCCACCAAGAGGTGAAGTAACATGAAGACCCCCCATTATTATTTATATTTAGGAACTATCGTAAGTATTACGTAATATGTCGCCATTTTTATTGTGTTCTGATACATATTAACCTAATGTAACTTAATAAACACTTTTATATAGGAAAACTTCGGTTTACATAAAAGGTAAAATAATGCAGACAAAGAATGACAGCAAACCGTGACTTTTCAAAACTCGCCTTATCCATTTTTTAAAAATTGAGTTAGGTGTTTGATTCAATTGTGCTCTTTCCGAAAATTATATTGTATTAATTTAATTTAAAACTCACTATAAATAATAGTAAATGAGGATTGAATTTGGCTTGCCGGTACAAAACTTGTGCCGCTTCAAAACTTGGCTTATTCACTACGACTAATCATAGGGCACGTTAGCTGTTAGAATTATAGGTATTGTCATGTGGTCAGTATGGTTCTGGACCAGTCTGTTTTTCTTACTCTACTGTAGGTCATATTAACAGAATGGTTGTCCGTTATCAAGAAATCAAAACTAAAATTGAAAGCTAAAGAAAACAGCTAAAAAGTTAAAAAATAAAAATAACAAGAAAGCTAAAATTGAAAATATACAGAACTGTTATTTTGCCAGTAACATTTTATGGTTGCTAAAGTTGGGATACGATTCTGGCAAATCAAATATAAATTGCGTGTGTTTGGAAATAACGTTTTGAGAAAGATATACGGGATGAGATGACCAGAGAATGGAGAAGACTGCATCAAGAAGAACTCCACAGACTGATTTACTCGACATTAGAAGTATAATGAAATCACGACTGCTGAGGTGGGCAAGCCTTTCAGTTCGGCTTGGTGGAAAACGAAGACTACATTCTATCGTAGTTGGGAACCAGGAGGGAAAGAGGCCGTTGGAAATCTCGAGACATCGTTAGGATTACAATATTAGAAGAGATTTTCCATAAAAACAAGCTTGATCTTGCCTAGGATAGAATCCAGTGGCCAACGTTTGTTCCTGCGTTGATGAATCTGTGAGTTCCGTAAGCCATAAAGTTAGTTACCCGTACTAAAGTCGTCAGTTACTATTGCTGTTGCTGGTATTATAACTGTTGAAGTGCAGGACGTACAGTAATCATGCAGTCTGCCTGCAAATAACTGCACATTTGTATATGGTTTATTTTCAAAAAGGAAAGGAAAGTAATGCTTGTGGCCTACATCAAAATATTGGAAAGTGATGTATTTTGCATTTTATAAAATTAAAATAACTTATTTATACGTGTGTACAAAAAAAAAACTGTATTAACTTGTCAATTCATACTGATTCCTTATCATTGTGCAATATTTATATATTAGTACTTTAGGTATCCTAAGAAGATGGTCTACTAATTGTCTTGTAGAAATACAATCGTGGTGCCTATATGAGGTAATATAGTGCGATTAAGAAGTAGGCCAACACTACGCTAATAAGTTTGGACAAGTGCATATGAATATCTTAAGCACCATAATCTTTAATAAGCGTCATGCTATCATTTGCGTAGTTAAAACTCATCTTATTCCAGTACATATTAAGTTCAAATCCCACCTGCACCTTTCGACACCCTTTGGTATTTAATCATTTACAACTCTTTGTAATTCTCATTTATTCAACACTTTTTGAATCACTTTTACAAGGGTCAAAAGATTTCAAAAATACATCATCACAACAGGTACATGAAATTTCCCAGAGAGTAGATCAAGTTAAAGAGAGCGATTATTCAGGGTTTGGAATAAATGATATCTGGATTAATTTGTTAACCGATGAACGTTGTATACCAGATTCTCCACCATTAGCTCTTCCTATCCATATCAATAATGTCTTATTGCAAACATTTGTTGATACAGGTAGTGGTTTTAATATTATGGATAGCAACACGTTCGCTACTCTTAACCTAGCTTCTAGATTAACTACAAGTACCACCATTCTTAAAGATATCAGCAATAATAATGTACAAATACTAGGTACAATTAAATTACCTTGCGTTTACAAATATCGTATATATCATTTGGAATGGTATGTCACAAAGAACACTTTGCCTTACACAATATTGGGACGTACAGCATTAGATATACTATTTGGTGAATGGAGATATAAAATACAGAGACGAGATAGAGATCATTTTAAGCATCAAGACAGATATCAGTATAATGCACAAAGGTATCCAAATGAAAAATATGTACGTAGAGATGAGTTAAAGCAAAGTCGTTTTGTGCCAAGTGAGATAAATAATAATGCCAATCTCCAAAGAGATCTCCAAGACTTAAGGCAAATAGTAAACAGTTTGGTTTTACAAAATGAACAAATGCAACTTTGGTTTAAAGATAATACTACAATAACCAAAACTGATGAATCCTCAACTATTGGAGATGCAAATGTTTCAGAATCATTGACGAATAAGGAAGAATCATATTCGGCGACAGATAATTCACAACCGATGCAAGAACAAGCCAAAACGGGAAACCAAGTTAGTAATGATAATAACGACCAAGTACACGGTAGCAAACATGTTATCACTATCAGTGCGTTATTGGAGCAGTTGGGTTATGGTAAAGTTAAACAACATCCAAAAATATTAGAAAGTTCAGCAATATGGAAGATTTGGTTGAATAAAGGATTCATACAGGAAGTGAAAGACGATGTGGATCGTGTGATCCAGTTGTATGAGATAACCTAAAAACGTTAATTCTTCTCGAATGCTATTCATGACGAAACTATTTTGACATCGGAACTGTGACTTGGAATTATCAGGGCAGAAACTATCTGTGTGAAGATATTAAAAGTTGTAAATATGAGATTTAATTATATTTGATCACGTTGGTTCAATGTTCTTTAAGTTTGTTTTACTTTCAATTTTTGTTCTACATGATATTGTGAATGCTATTAATAAACTATTATTTGATTATTTTTTTTGCGTAAAATAAAAAAGAAAACTTTTGGCAGTTATGAACTTATAATGGATGCTAAATGAACAATGTACACTCGTAGTCAAAAATACTTTGGTTGAATGGTGTAAGTGAAAGTCCACAGAAGAGGGAGTGAATTGTCTGGTTGGCAGTTATGAACTTTTTATGGAAATATGTTGGACAGTAACAACTTGCTATTTTATTGACATAATGAGAAATGTGTAACCATTTTCGTCCATTGTTCTGAATTGTGAATTTCGATGTTCTTTCTTGTTATAATATACTTCTATCTCCTTTCCTGTAGCTATGGTCGTTTATAGATGTGCAAATGGGAACTGGAACTGAATCTAGTGTAATTAGGCAGATCTGAGATAGGATTTGTTGAAGATGTATCAATCAATATATTTGCTTATGGGCTATAACAGATAAGTGTTTGGGAATGAGTGGTTTAATGGTTGATTTATGTTTCAGTACTTGGAGGACACCTGGTCCAATTATTTACATTGTTGTGTTATGAGCTCCATTTGTATGTTATCATAGTCTGCTATATGTCTTCTGGAGTTATACGACACGCTATGATGATAGATGGATTCTGTGACAATAAATAAGGATGAACTTTAGATACACCCCAGGCCACATTTATTGATTAGTATAGATGTTAATGTTAATGCATTGGAAAAGCGGGCAAGCACATCTAGTAAAATCATTCAGTAACCAAATCCATGCTACTGACTTACTATTCTTACCTATAGTAACAAGTTTAGCAATTGGCTTAACTAATCTTTTTAAACTAGCAAGACGAAAGAAGCTTCTTTCATTCTCAACGATCTATTGTATTATTAGTTCTGCAATCTTAACCGGCTTCGCCCTGTTACCCGTTCCTAACAAAATTTCCACTGCAAAATTTGACTTCTTCATGCTGCCGTCTCCAAACTTGCTATTCTCAAATTTCAAACAACCTTGTCTCATGCTAAATATATTTAAAATTTATTATGATATTACAGAACAATTCTAGTGTCATATAAATCAACAAACAAAGTTTTGTGTAGTAATCAAGAAAAATAGCTAAATTAAACTTTTTCTTCAGTTCCTTTAAAACTCATTATGATGGAGAAGGTGGATTTTGCAAAGTCATGACTCATTTCATCTTAAAGCTTTACATATTGCTTGCTGGACCTGTGCCTGTAAACTGAATGAAACATCTTGTCATGTTTTCATTTAAAATAAACTAGTCTTTTAATATCTTTCTCTGCTTCATGTTGGAAACCCTTTTGTATCCAAACTGTCCATGTGCGTATTTTCGAAGTAAGTCTGGGATGGTTTACATACTCGGATAAACCTATCTCACTTGAGAACTTATCAATGTCTACCTCAGTGTACTTCTTTCTCTCCATCTTCTCCGTGTTTTCTCTTAATTGATATTTAACTTATCATTACCAATATCTTCTTTATTCTCTTCCTGGATTATCATTTGTTTTACCTCATCTGAATTACTTTGGTTCTGGTTAAGAGCACTTGACTGACTCATCTCTTTCTCTTCACTCATAGACGATTTTTCGTTTAATCTTTTCTATCCATCGTTGCAATTTGGTTTGTCAATCTTTTAGACGAGTTATTGAATGTTCTAATTTGGTAATTAACTATGTTAAATTATTAGCAACATTATTTTCAAACCTTTTATTTACGCAAAATTATCCATGGGGCTCATATTTGCTGTCTTCGTTGTTCATTATTTGGTTGAAAATTTACTTGATTTGGAACGTTCTTAATGAAGTTTTTACTCTGGTATCTTGGACAAATAAACGTTTTCTCAAGTTACCAAATAAGATAATACCTGGTCGACCTAATATAGGTATTGGTAATTTGGTGTTCATTACTTGTTTATATCAAACAGATAGATTAGTTTAAGTAGTGAGTGACCGAGTTTTTATAATGGTTTCTAGTATACCTTATAGTTAAACAGTTCCGATAAATCACAATTCCAAATTTCCTGATATCTTATATTCATTTTATTTAGTAGTCAAATTTCAATGATCATTCTGGAATTCAATATCTTAGACAAAAATCAATATAAATGCATTTCACGTAATATGGGTTCAAATAATGTCAACAACATATAACATATCAGATATTTCTTAATCACCGATAACTGTCATTAATTTCCATACTCATAAACAAAGATTATATACCCTTTACAGATTCATAAATACATTCTTAAGTATTCTGTAAACACTGTCATAGTTCAAATATCAATTCAACAAACTTATAACGTAACAAAATATCATTTTATAATGCACAACTACCATCTTAAGTAACTTCCATTCCATGATGTTAAACAGTACAATAGCTAAAGTTTGTGTTTTCGTTATTTTCTTTTTTTGTGTAGCCTATCGACCAATTCAATAATAATTGCAGTACCTTATCGTTAATTCTCATCTCTATCAGTGATGGGAATATTAACAAGTATAGCGGAAGAAGAAGATACTGAGTGTACTTGTAAAGAGCTTGTATGGACGAAAATGTACATGGGTAGTGTTGAATAAGTGGCAACCGCGATCGCACGTAATATGTCAAGGGTGTTTCCAAGTCTAGCCTAGCCGAATCGAACAGGACATGTGTGTTTAGGATATATTGATCTTAATAATATTTTACCGGAGAAAAATACAGAAATCTATGCCCTCCCTAAAAAAATATTGAATTTCAAAATCAGTATGGCAAACTGTACTTACTGTGATTGTATCAAAATAAATGCTTGTGCATTAAGAAATTGTTTAAAACTTTAGTATTGGTTAAAACGTGAGAAATGTAAACATGTTGAAATTATATCAGCCATGCAATTGTGAGTGTGTGTATTTGTTTTCATAAAACACTTTGATTACTCAAATAAAAGAGCATATAATATACTGAATTTTCTTTCTTTCGTTTCAAATAAGTTTGATGAATGAAAACATAGGGTTTAAAATAAAAATATAATTTTGTTATTTAAAAAACAATGGCTGGTAAAAGAATTATTTACAAGTTCGTTTCATTTGTTTTATAATTTGCTTTACACATTTTGCTACAATCTGATATTTTTTCTTTAGTTGAGGTAGAATATTAATTCCTCTTAACAAAAGTTACTAAAACTGATACAAAATAATTAACAAAAGATGGATATTTGTCTTGAACTGAAATCTTATTGTATTTAATTAACTTATAATTTCGTTTTAAAAAGTTGATAACGTGCTTGGAAGGAGATCTTTCAAAGCTATCAAAGTAGAAGTCTTAATTTCGATTCATTTAAATTGCAGTCCAATGAGTTCATCCACTGTGATACAGGGAGTTGTACACGAACAGGTAAAGTATCAATTGCATAAACACCAGTGAGTACAGCTGCAGATAAACAATCACGTATGGTCACTTTCTTGCTCTGATCCGACCACATAGTAGTTGTTATATACACACTTTTGTTTTGGTTTAGCACTGATAAGCCTAGTTCATAGAATTTTACATAGTTTGAATAAGCCCATGCTTCTTTTGCTACACAAAGAAAACGGTGGTGATAATGTACACAGTTCCTTTGACGATATGCCGTAAGATAATAATAAGAAAATCTTACTTTTCATTAACACTTTTCCAAGTAATTATTAGAGGAAGTACTGTCTTATTTTTCGTACGCATACACTACACTACTGTGCTGAGTATATTTGGTAATGAAACCTTTAAGTTCACTGCAGGGGACGTCACCATCTTCCAATTAGAGGCCATATATATGTTGACTTAGATAATCGTTGTTTAATTTCAATGCTGCCCACAATTGGGAGTTGACGAAGTGGGGGGGGGGGGTTAAATATCCAACTTTGTGAACAATCTAAGTCGAGATTTATAATAAGTTCTTTCACGCTACTTTACATATATGTTGAATTAAAATAACGTAGTGGAAGAGATTTTGCCCATATGTGTTAAGTAGATCATAGACATTAGCAAGGATGTACAGGAAAATGAGGGAATGCCACCCATCAAATTACCCGGAATGTACGAATATGGAATCAACTCTTATAGTGTCATATCCTAGAGCTGTGAGTGGGCATTCAATAGAGAAACAGGAAAAGACATTAGCACTCCTTCCGGTCTTTTATGTGGAGGAAAGTCTGTTTGAGCTACTGCGTTACAATTAGAATATAATCTTGTTGTCAAAGTAAGTATCTGGTGTAGTAAAAAGTAATCCATTATTTTTGCATGACATTGAAGGCTTGACTTACCATAGTTAGAATGACCCGATTTAGGTCACATATGCGCCGTTTTGTTCGATAACGTGTTGCCATTTGGAAGGTAATATCATGATGCCTCTCTCATAGAAGCCCTTGTCCCTATTGGCAAAGAATTGAGACAGTCGATTTTCACAAGCCTCTCTTGAAGCGAATTTTTCAGCAGCAAACGTGTTCGCCATGGTCAGGAACAGATGGTAATCACTCGGTGCCAGGTCCGGACTATAAGGTGGATGCATAAGAACCTCCCAACCAAGCTCCCGGATGTTCTGACGAGTCACTATCGATGTGTATGGCCTGGCGTTGTTCTGGTGGAACACAATGCCTCTCCTATTGGCCAAAGCTGGGCGCTTCTGGGCGATTGTTGCCTTCAGACGGTCCAATTGTTGACAGTATAGTTCCGAGTTAAGGGTTTGGCCGTAGGGGAGCAGCTCATAGTAGATAATTCCCTGCCAATCCCACCAAACACACAGCAAAACCTTCCTGGCCGTCAATCCTGGCTTGGGCACCGTTTGCGCCGGCGCACCGCGCTTCGACCATGACCGTTTTCGCGTGACGTTGTCGTAAGTGATCCACTTTTCATCACCAGTCACCAACCGCTTCAGAAATGGGTCGCTTTTGTTGCGATTCAGCAGCGATTCGCAGATGGAAATTCGGTCCATGAGGTTTTTTTGCGTTAACTCATGTGGCACCCATACATCAAGCTTCTTTGTGTATCCAGCCTTATGCAAATGGTTCCACACGGTCTTTTGTGCAATGTTTAGCTCTTGGGCAATCGAAACAGTGCTTACATGACGGTCGGACGCGACAATGTCCATGATTTTATCGACATTTTCGACACTTGGAATTCCAGTGCGTGGTACATCTTTGACGTCAAAATTACCGGCACGGAATCGACGAAACCAAAATTGCGCGTGATTGGCTGTTACAGTATCAGGACCATAAACACTATTCACATTTGCAGCCGCCTAGCTTGCGTTTTCGCCTTTATCAAAGAAAAACTGTAAAATATAGCGTATTTTCTCTTTGCTAGTGTCCATTTTGACGCGCGCTCACACAACACTGAGTCAACTCATCACAACTATCTGAACAGTGTTTGTATTACGCAATCTCATCGTTTGAACGCCATCTCGTTGAACCCGATCGGACTTATACTACGCGAGATACAGATCACTGAAGCCATCTATTGGCAAAATAATGGATTACTTTTTACTACACCATATATTAGTAATAGCTATTTTCTGTATTACATATTGTTGTGGTTGAACGTATTGATATGGAGAGAGATTAATATGTTTATTAATTTCCTTCCACTTCTGAAAAATGTAAGGTGAAACGGTAATTTATCAGCACTATCAAAGAGGGGTGTTCCCCAAGGCAGACGACAATGCCTGACAATGTACCCAAACGCACTCTTTCCTTTTTGTTTATTTTCGGTAATCTAAATAGTTGTTACATTGACCCAAAAAAACAAGTTTGTTACATTTTAGTGAATATTTAACATTCAATAATTACTCACCATGGAAACTGCTTGGAGTTTCAGCGTTAAAAGTACAATTACCACATTGTTGTATACACAACATTGCGTCTAATTCCTGTAATTGGCCTAAATAATAATTGGTTACTTTTAAAATATTACCTCTTTATGTATCATGTGCAAGATTCGTAATTTGAATGTAATCCACTAACATGGGTGGCATTACCCGAACACGGATAGTATGATTCAAGAACGTGTACCGATTTCTGTGCATTCTTTTCAACATAAGATCTTCGTGCAGAATCCATGTTTAATTCATTACAAAAGGATAGACAAGTACGGAGATATTAAAATTTTCCCTTAAGTGGGCGCTAATCCCCACTTTCCTGAATATACTTTACGCCACTGATTGCTAAATGACATATCATAAGAAAAGTAAGACACATATTTTTATTAACATGGTAAAATAAATTACATCTGAAGTAGGGAATATTTTTAACAGTAAATAATAATACGAATAGTAAAGGAACACGCACATTGTAAATAATACGAGTAAACTGGAATGGTCAAAATAGTTGATTCAATAATTTTTATGAGACGGTTGCGAGAACTTTAACAAATTCACCCTACTCCGGGAGCATTCGAGACATTTTTCGATCGATTCAAGGAAGTGGGACATATCTGTGCATAATTGTGTAAAAGTTTAAACAGTGTGGGCCATTTTTTTCGCCTAGATCTCTCTCCTTGAATGGGCCTTCATTATCTAGAATATTATCGACGCGAACAATGGCACTTCATTACACCAACGTTCAGAAAAGAAGCAGCACTTTTCATCATAGATAGGCAGCACTAACGAAATTCCATATAACATTTATTGTCTTAAACTGTTCGAGCCAATTTGGTATCGATCTGTTGTTTTGTGTACGTCTAAGTTAGTAAAAACTCAACGGATTGGAAGCTGCACCATCTCACAACATCCACAAAATACATATTGCTAGCACCTACATCAAGTATTGGCTAGTATTCCATATTGTGCAACTTATTGTACTTTAGAAGTGTACCCACCGGTCATTATGTATGATCTGAGTTTACTATAAATACATTGTGTATTCGTTAATCTTTGAATTCAATCTTTCTGTTTTTCGCTTACTTACGCGTCAGCACTGTCCAAAGCACTCTACTTCAAACCTTTCTCAAGAAGCCTTCCTAACAGATAAGCAGTTTTCTCAGTCTCAATCATTGAGCTCTACGCAACAATACTGGAGTGCTCAATTAGTTCCCATACTAGACGCCAGAGTAAACTCTTGAATTCCTTTGCCTATTTTGGGTTTAATAAAAATTGAAACAAATTTGACCAAACTTACATTTCTCAGCTTATTTGTGCATTTGTTGTAGCAATGCCCCCATGAGAAAATGTCTGTGGGCCAACGTGGGGTCTTTGGCGGCAAAATCCACACCAACATCAGCATGAGAAGTCGGCCCAACGACCGATTGTTGCACAAAACCCGACATTCTGTGACCCTGCCTGTGCCGACGTCGAGCCGCCAACTTGCACCCACCGAATACCCAAGCATATTTTTTAGTTGACCAAAATAGAGTATTGGCAATGGTGGTTCTCCATCAGTTAGAATTTTTTTATTGCCTTCATAATGATGTATTAATTATTTTGTAAAATTTCCAAATGTCTGCATTGGGATTTGAAGCTGTAACTTTTGTAGCTCGTCACTCGAACCACTCGACTACGGAGGCATCTTCATATGACCACTATTTTGGTATCCTTTTATGTTATGAAGACTGTTTCTGAACTAAAGACGTGCGTAAATGCTTAATTTGATAGCTTATTAGATCTTTTGTTAGGCATTTGACGACTGCTTCGTTGATTATTTACACCCATCGTCCACTCCGTTAGATAATTTACAACATTGTTCATAGATAGCAGTACGGTAAGGATCTGCGTTGGCAATTAAGTGTGGTATTGCAGTCAGGCTACATGCTGCACGCCGCTGTGATACCATCCAATTGGATATTGTCTCTGAACCATAGACTACTCACTTGCAATATCCCGCCACGTCGCCAGCTACCTTAAATCCATACGTTGGGCCGACGTCCTTTCTCGCTTGGTGGGTGCCACCGTCCAGCCACCACAAATTCGCACGTTGGCCAACCAGAATGTGGCGACATTTTGCTCATCGGGTGTGTGCTTATTTTTTTAAAACATATGTTATTATTGTTGAGTTATCCGGGTTATAGGTACTGGCTTCCCATCAGGCAATTTCTCAGGTGACGGATAGGGAAATGTCGACCAGGTATGGTGGGCATTGGAAATATCCTGGGGCGGACCAAAACCAGTACTGCTGCCTTGCAGTTAGTAAAGCGATCTACAAAGGCAAAGATAACCTCGAACAAAAATATCATGGTGAATGGAGGCAGCTTCACCATTATCAGCCTGAGACTGAAGACGAATGACAGCGGCAAAAAGCAGAGATGAACAGAGGATGACATATTTGATGTCTGCCTTTACTACGAGATCGTCGAGCTTATGGTAAGAATCTTGGTTCTGTGGATTCTCTTGGAGTAAAATATTCCGGTGGTAAACTACCTCCCCACATTCACTTTTCCGAGCAGAGACTGCTTCAAGGATTCCAAGAAAAGAATTAAGAAAGACGTTAGAATAGGAACATGGAACGTACATCTCTTCAGGCGGTGGTATGTGAGAGTGAAAAGTACGGGATTAGTATATATGGGATACAAGAAGTTCTGTGGGACAATTAAGATAGCATTCTACAGGACAAATACACTTTGTACGACGAGGGAAATCATTCACGCAATTTTGGAACGGGATTGCGCATTAAGAACAGTAACACGATCTTTATAAGTGTTCATGTTTCGACCGGTGACACTGATGAAAACGACAAAGATACATTTTACGATGAACCAGAAAGGTTGTTTGACCAATTACAGAAGTAAACGAGAATTGTGTTGGGAAATTTAAACACAAAAGGTAGGTAGGGAACAAATTTATAGACTTGCTACAGGAAAATCAAGTCTCCATGAAGTTAGCAGACAATGGCTTAACACTAATACCTTTCGCTATTTCGAGGAACCTAGAAGTAAAGAGAACGTACTTTCAGCACTGCTCGACTAATAAGGATGACATTAATAATGAAATTGTGGCACAGTAAAGGGTGTAGCGAAAGAATATGTAAGTGGAAGGAAAACAAACCTTGGCTTCATGAGAAACGAAAACAAACAACGCAGCGATGACTAAGCAAAACGCCGATGCAAATGCAAAGGACTACAGTAACTCGAAACGTAACGCCACACACGAATTTAGAAACCAAAGACCGAAAATATTTTATACCGGGGGAATGTTGGAAATATGGAACTGTTTAAAGAATAGAATAGAATAGAAATTTATTGACTATTCTTACTAAGAAATAATAAGGACTTGTACCTACTAACAAAACATTTCATGGTTTTGTATTTTAGAAATTGTAGTGAATATATTAAGTATCATCTGGAGAAACCGCATTTTCCCCTTTCTTATGTAATATGTTAGGTTGGATTCTGTGATAACAAAAGATAAAATCAATTGAAACTTACGTTTTGATTGTTGTGTTGTAGATAATTTCCAAAGAGTACAAAGGTACAAAATCACGATTGTAGTCTTCATGCTGCTGTATTTTAAAATCACAAAATGACAGATTGCTACCTTAACGTTAACAGTTTTAAACACTCTGCTGGAAATACACTACACTCTTTCACAAACCAGTCTGAAAGAAGAATTAGCCACAATGTCTATTCCCTTTTTGACTACTCTCTTCAAGGATCTAGTAACTGGTGAGAATTGTATACGCAAAATGATAGAAAATGAAATCTACAAAAGATGTCCTTTGTCATTTTGAAGATTTTGGAATCCTTTTCTTTATACTTTTCACGTTTTCTTTATTGTATACACAAAATATATGAATCCTACAAAAACCTTTAGTTTTCTAAGAATTCATCTTGCATCATAGACGTGCTAATTGGTAAAAATACGTCCTTATAAGGTTTTAGTCAGTAGTACAAACGAATGAATTAATTTAAAAAAAAAAAAATGTTTATTCAAAATTCATCTTCTCTTGTTAAGGAAAACTGTACACAATTTCTTACCCAAGGTTAATTCGTAAGCACATCTCTATATCCTTGGCGTCTATAATGTCCATGGATGTTTTCCCTTTGAGTATTTATTTTTCTCTTGCGTAAAATTCATTTTGTTTTAAATCCACGAGTATGCTTGCTTTATTAGCATGGCTTGTGCATATTCGACATGACTTTTGTGCTGTAATGCAATTAACATTAGGAGTTCACAGCCCATAAAAAAATGACGGAATTTCCTGGTGTTGTGTAAAAAGATATATACCTTTGAATTACTTAAAATTATTGTTTACAGGTTTCAAAACTGTTACAATAATTTTAGTAATCTAAGCATATTCTTCTGAGTCATAATCTTACTTTTTAAAAAGATTTAGCCCCTTCTAATACGTATTAATTTAATCGGTATTTGGAAGAAGGAAATAAATCCAAAAACCTGTTTTGCAGGAAATTAACAAAAACGATATAAAATTTTTGCTTTACTGAATATTCAAAACGTTCTTCTGATTCTTGTGTACTGCTCATACAGTTTCCGAGTGTTGCATTTTTTCTTGTAAAATTAAAAAAAAATGTTGGTGAATTTATTTCGTTCATCCAACTGATGAAAAAAATGACCAGAGAAATGAAGAAAAAACGCAATATAAACCTTCAAATAAATGTTATTAATAAACAATTTATTCACAATGAACTCTAAAACCACAAGTAAATAATAAATCCGCATTATGTTTCCTTCTTCCAAATTACGAAAATTTCACACTAGGGATGGGCAAACCTCCAATTTTTTCTGTAGCAGTGGTAGCCGTAGTAGCTATATGTAAATATCTATTAACAGTAGTAGTTAATAAGAGTAGTTATGGGGAAAAAAGGTACCGAGTTATTTATTCCCAACTGAGAAAAAGCAGTGAATAGCAACATTTTAGACTAACTTATTAAACTGTAGCCTGTTATGGTGCAGTAGAGTGATAGACGAAGGTTAGAACTTGGTAGATTAGTTTATATTATAACTGTCGGTAAACTATTGTATGTCATAATCGGAGCTTGAAATAACTGGTGGTAAGGGAACAGTACCACATTAAAACACTATTAAATTAAACTAGGAACTTTGAAGAAGTGGGTCTGGGGAGGGAGGCATAATTCAGTTTCGATCCTCATCGAAAGGCCGTGGACACCTTCCAAACCGAACTTACAGATACGTCCCTGATTTAAACGTTGAGGGGAGTAGGTAGATCCGGATTTAGGGGAATGCAAAAGGGGTGGGGGCATTTGGGGTGTGTCATTTCGATATAAATGTGCTAGTTTTTGGCGGCCGGCAGGTAGGGATGCTATTCTTTCCGGAAAATGTGGGACCGTACCGGAATTGAGATTTGTGTCCCGCTGTCCAGAAAATAATTTTCAGGACGCATAAATGTCCCTGTTTTCAGCGAAGAAAAAAGTAGGGAAAAATTACGGTTTCCATTCTCTTCGCACGATTATTCTCTTCAATTTATAAGTAGGCATCTTCGATTGCGAATTAAACTTTTTAGCCAGGGGGGGGGGATAA
>JAGDQP010004622.1:18580-83739 GCA_022664845.1 Lepisma saccharinum | reverse complement strand
TTTTTTTTTTTTTTTTTTAACTTTTCGGATTTGTTGGTGCCAAAGTTTAGCTATTAGTGGACAAGATATTACCAGTGCCTAAAATAATGTGGAGGGAATCCTAAAATTATATTATCAAGTGTTCCAATTCTCAAAAGTGAAATGTGATACTAGTGGGAAAGGATTGTTTGGAAAGACCTACAGCTGGAGACAAATAACAAAGACTTTCAAATTTCTAAAAAAAAAAAAAAGAAAATAAAGGAAGATATAAGGAATATATTGACATTTACGAATATTACAAAGAGTATTGTTAAAGGTTTGCAAAGACCTGCAGTCTAATAACAAACAAAAAACAAACAACCTGAATACTTCAACTCTGTTGTACTAATATTGCTACAAGTTAGAATAAGTACATGATGCGTTTTTGTTGATTCTTGTTTTAATATTGATTCATATTTACTCTAGTGCTAAATTTGGTTCCTTGTTAATTGTTAACAGATGCTTATCTACAAAACCCATTGCAATATTTTAATTTTTGTTTGGATTTTAAAATGGCACTATTTACTCATAACTTTATACGTTTCCTTTTTGTTTGCTAAATGTTTCATTAAAAAGGAAGGATAGAAAATAAATAAAGTAACATAAACAAAAAACTGGAATGAACAGTTTTTCCTCTTTCAGCAGCTAAGAACTCTTCTACTTAATTTTCAATATCAAAAGGTAAAATTTGAAAATATATTTTTGATGAGCCTTTACAATTGATTTTTGTTATTATGACCATTATAATAATTGAAGCCTAAAGTCTGTTTAAAGCAGCGAACACTAAAGTTTCTGGTTTAGGCTTATTTAGTTGACTATGGAATGAAGGTTCGTAGGCTAAAGTAATGCAAACTGGCTTTTTATCGATTGAAGATGGTATTTGCAGTGTGCTTCAATTATAATTTAGAAATGGGTATGGGTAAAATTTTAACCCGCCACCTAAAAACATAATTTGAAATTGGTATCTTTATGTTTTCGAACCTTCTGAGTAAATTGCTGAAGATCCCATTTGGCGCAAACGCTCCGTTTCCGAGATACAGTCACTTAAAAGTCACGGGACCGGAATTCAAGTTTTTAAGCCACCACGGTATTTCGGTGGTTGCATTTTGGTAATGGCGCGTTTGTGCCAAATAGGACCTTCAGCAATCGACTCAGGAGGTTCGAGAACATAAAGATACGCATTCGAAATTATGTTTTTAGGTGGAGGGTTAATACTTTACCTTCTTCCTTCACTGCTTTAGTTTAGAATGTCTCCCTCATATTCTCCACTTCTATAAAAATTGTAGAATCTACCTTTTAAGCTTATTTATTGGGATGCCTGAACACCAGTGTAGGGTGTGGATCAACTTTCTCAACCCCGTTTACATTTTAATTAAGTTTGACTACAAAAAATATAATTATTTTACCTAAAATGTTCTTAAGTAAACAACTATACCGAATTTGCATGTATAATAATCTAAATTAATAATGGTTAAATTAGTTTCATTGAAGTCGGTTAGGTTCGATTATTATGACTTATGTTCCAGACAAGATCTTTTAATAGAGAATGTGTTCTACCCAGAAGTTGGGGAATTTTTTCTAAAAAATTGTAAGCAGTTAAGTTATTGCTATTGTAAACTTTTTCTTGAGGAATTATGTTCCATAATAAAATATAATTAAATATATACTAATGCTTGAATAAAGCAATTTACATCCAGTGCGATATACCAATACGTTATTTTAACAAGCTTGCGAGACTGTGCTGAATAATACTTAGATTATTGATTATGATTATCAGCTGACATTTAGAATGTAATTAATTTCTGGAAGTTGACGATGTGCCAATGATTCAATGAACTTCTAATTATATTAATGCTTCAGTACAGTTCTAGCTGATGAATATTGATGTTACTTTTGCTTTTGAACTAATATGGAAGTGCTTGCGAAGAAGCATTGATTACGTTTGGTTATTGTAGTGTGGGAACCAAAATTTTTAATATTTTTGGTTTGACACAAAATGGCGTCTGCCTTAATATCTATTCCGTGTCTATGTATGCGCTCTTACTTTCCTTGAAGAAAGCCACGCGCCTTCTCCTGATTGGAGGAGAGAGGTTGACGAGGTCAGCCGGAAGGAACGCGGGAGGTGCTGAAGCCTCGTGGTCCAGAGTTTCTTGAATACCGACGGAGGAAGCACATATAAGTTTTCTTGTGAAAAAAGAAAGATTTATTGAATACCGACGGAGGAAACACATATAAGTTTTCTTGCGGTCGATTTTTGTTACGAAGTGAGATACGATTCTTCATGAAAGTTAAAGAGAACAGTTTTGTGAAAAGTATTGAAAAGTTTCATGAATCAAACTGAGTTACAAATTATCTACGATATTGAGTGACATTCTATACACTATCAAGTCTGAAATGTACTGTGATGCTTTTGATCGTAGTTAAACTCCATGTGGCATGTGGAGTTGGTTTAATGCTAACTTATTTTTGGGAAGAATAAAAAGAAGTGTCCGTTATATACTTCAAGGAAGGAAAGAGCTATTCATTGCGATAGTCAATTTATTAATATACTACAAAAGGAAAGCAGAATTAACACCAATAGTGAAACTGTGTGTGTGAAAAATAGTATCCTTTTTCATCAAAGTAAAGGAAGTATTATTCTAGGTTTCAATGGTATGGTAAGATGGGGTTGACCCATACTTGTGTAATATGTTTTTGGATCAGTGAGTTATATTTTGATGTGTATATGAAAGATGATAAATTGCATTCATCTGTATCATGAATACAAGTGTGTTCGTAAAACCAGAGGTGATTTTTATCGAAGTTAATCTGGAATTAATATCTCAGTTATTTCTGAAATTTCTACTCCAGGTAAGAGAGTGAAATTTATAGAGTTTATGAGCTATTTATTGTCTGCATATTATGATACTATTTCTGAAATTTTCTGAAGAATTAGCTGTTTTTAGAGCAGTAACGTAACGATGAATTCCTATGGAGGGAGTTGGTCACATGATATTTGGTTCAGATATGCCTAACTCCAAGTGTTGTTATGGATGGCTGTTGAGATCTGCTGGAGCTATTTTTGAAAATTGAAATAAGTATTTTGGTGCGATGTTGAAAGGATTCTTAGTGATCAGAGCTCATGGGTTTCCAATTTTATTCTTTTGATCACTATCATTATATATTTGTGCTATTGATTACTATTACTATATTGAACGAAGTAGCTCTTCACTTATTTGAAATAAGAATAATAATTTTTCTTCCTTGCATTATCCGGAATTACATCGTTTATATATGCATTATATTGACTTTGATTTAGGGAAAAAAGGAGAAAATTTTATTTAATAAAATCAATATCTAAATTTAGATCTATTGTGTTCTCATTGAACTTACTTAGCTATAAGAAATCCATGCTAGTACTATATAAGAGGTTTATGAAGATACTTTTGATTTTGATTACACGGAGTGGTTCGAAGTACTCTTTTTCAGGTTACGCTTACGAAGCGGAAAAAGAGTTTGTAATATACTGATGATTTTGATTCTTTTGCTTTTGAATATATTTTGGAAATTTATTATTGTGTTTTCTTTCGTCAGTGATGATTTTTATTATTGCTGCAAAAATAGGAATAATTTATGAGTTATGAAAAAGCTGTTCTAACTCATAGTTCGCCATCATTAGTTCTTTTATTCAATGTTCTACTTATGGTACGAAAAGAGAATATTGTGCGTTCATTCCAGGAAGGTTTTAATAGAGAAGACCTTCCACACTACATTATGTCGTAAGACTTACAAGGGACAGTACCCAAGTGTTACACTCCGATCTTGATTAAAATTCGCAGGTAGATACTACACATGAAATAAACGAATACGTGTTTTGTAGTTTCTGCGGAAAAACTGTCTTAGGGGGCAAAAGCCCCCACCCAAAATTGTGAAAGTGGCCACCCGAAAGGCGAGAAGAAGTGGACCGAAATTGTGCACATAGATTGTAGACGTAAAATGAGGGAATACGTGTTTTGTATTTTCCTGGAAACAACGGGTGGGTGGGGCACAGACCCCTACAAACATTTAATCACGAAATATCAAAAGTGCTAATAAGTGTACGTCAAAAGTGCCGAAAGGACATTGAGAATTGCAACGAAACTCTGTGTAGAGACAATACGCACAACAGAAGCGAACACGTGTTGTTTAGTTTGTGCGGGAAAACAGTGTGAGGGACAAGGCCCCCCTCCAAAAAAAGGGTACATATTAGTGCAGGAAGGAGTGGACCGAAGTGAATGAAATTGTGCATAGATATTGTAGATGTAAAAGAAGGCAATACGTGTTTCTCAAGTGTTCCCTCCGATTTGCTTCAAATTTGGCACAGCAACGGTAGACAGAAAATAAATCGACACGTGGTTGGTTTGTTTATGCGGAAAAACATTGTAAGGGAGTAAAAGCTCCGCTCCCGAAATATTACTGTCAAATACGCTATAGGTAGGAAACGGCTAGTGTGACAATAGTGAAAGTCTGCCAATGCATAGATGGCTTGAAAGTAGGAAATACGTGTTACTGTGTGTCCCCGGCTGTTTGGAGAGGCAAATAACTCTTTAAACATCAAACATGTTGAACACTCGAAGTAAAGACTGGGGAGTTGAAAGTAAAGAAAACGTCGTGATAGACATTGTATTCACAGAAAGAGATATATAGATTGCGACATATCTCCGCTCCGACACATTTATATGTATGTACTATCATGGCCACTATAATCTTTACATGCCTTTATTATACTCGATTTTTATCTAAGCCTAGAAGATAGGCCACCCAACTGACGTAGAGGGGTCGATGAGTGATTCTGAGAGTGTGTGCGTGAACGAGCAAGGGTTGGAATTTTATTTTCTTTAAGAGAAATCATTATTGCATGTCCTGGCTTCTGGAAAGATATTTATGGTTTTCCTGTAGTATGTAGAAAATAATTTTAAAAAAGTAAGATAATCGCATTTGAAACAGTAAAACAGGGAACCTAATGCAATTTTACTTTAGTTGAATTTTACTGAAAGACGTAATTTAAATTGTCCAGTAGAAAAGATCCTTACCGAACATGGAGAAACGAAAATGAACGCTGAAACCTATGGTTACTAGTTAATTATTTCTTTCTTAATGAATCGAGTATTCCATAGAACACTAACGTTATGCACTAAAGACAAGAGAAAACTTCCCAAGATGAAGAAAATGTCTTGTGAATAAGCTTCTGAGGAGGCTAGAAATCTGTCGTCTGATTAGAAATACAGAGGAATCTACTTTAACCTTCTCGATTCTGAGAGTAAAAGTATGGAAGAACGGTTTGTATCCAACAAGAGCTTACTGCTTGATTGTTCCTGATTGGATCCGAAAAAGTACGAGGATATAGTTGCAATGGAATTGGAAAATTTTGCTGACGATTCTTTGCAAACTATTTCTCACTTAGCAAAAGTGAACAGAAGCGAGTTGTTTTTAGAAGTGAAACAGTTTACAAGCAAGTATTGTATTTTCAATCCAGATTTTAGTAAAAAGCATGAAGATCCACAAGAAAAAAAAAGCGTGTAAAGTTGTGAGAATTACAAGTAATCATGATGATGGTGATTCAAATGAAAGTGTGACATCTGAAGACAAATCTAAAGATAAAGAGGAAAAGGGTGAAACTCACTGTGGTACTAAAAAGACACATTTCAAAGGTCTGTCCTGTGTATTTCCTATTCTCAATGGACTCTCGTCACAGTCTGGAATTATATATATACTGTTTCTAAATTCATAATAACCATCGCATCCACTCAGGTGACTTGTGAGCGAGTTTTTCGAAACTGAATATTATTTTTTTTTTTTAAATTCTCGACCTAGATCTTCTTTTAGTGTTAATTAATGAGGAGAGAGACTTGCTTATGAATTTGGATAAAAGTAAAGTCATCGATGAAACTGCACTGACAAGCGAAGGTTGATACAAAAGTTAATGTATTGATATCTTCCTGAAACTTTGTACTTTGTCTCTACGTTGTCTTCAATTTCAGAATTATGTGTTTTATGATATTGTAACCATTTATTAGTAGTAATCAGTAGTTTATTTGTGTGTATTAATATAAATCCAAACTAGGTTTCACTTTGCTAGTTATACCAATATTTTCGTCTTTTTATGTGGTCAGATAAATTTTGTAATACTCTGTAAATATTAGTCATTAGTTCCATAATGTAAAATAGATTCCACACAACTATACATGTTTCGCCTAATTTTACCACTGCACTGTATGACGACGTGATGAAGTTATGCAACACATTTCTCTTGTTTCACTCAAACCTTTATCACATCATACGGTACAGTGCTGAACTGACTCACACCGAAATTTATATTATGATTTATATCTACGTTATATTCCTTAAATATTTCTTACCTTGCCATTTATCGTTATATAAATACATTTAAAAATAATTGATAAACATTTAATCATCATTGTTGTAAGTACGCTCTGAAAAGTTTCTCAATCGGGGGGCCCACAACAAGCTGTAGCCGAGGGCCTGTGATGGCGCCAGACCGGCACTGGCTGTGAGATGGATCAAGAGGACTTTTTCGGCAGACTAGTGACAATGGATGAAAGTTGGGTTTATCAATATGACCCAGAAACAAAGGTAATGACTAAGCAATGGAAACATTCCTCCTCCCTGGCCCCTAAAAAGGCAAGAGTGCAGAAGTCTGCTGCCAAGGGGATATCAGGACATATTACTTACCACAGGGTCAAACTATTACTAGTACCTATTATTCTCATTTCCTAACTAAGTTACGAGCGGAACTGAAGATGAAACGTCGTGGATTGGTCACAAAAGGGGTGCTCCTTTAGGCAGACAATGCATCCATGATGACGCCAGTGAAATTAAGATATGAAATATTGCCCCACTCCTATACTCACCGGACCTAGCACCAACTGACTTCATTCTCTTCCCAGAAATGAAACCTCCACTCAGAGGACGCCATTTTGACAGTAGGGATGACGTCATTTGTGAGGTTGAACTGTGGTTTCAAAGCTAAACTGCAGACTTTCACAAAACGGGCTTACGGAAGGTGATAGACCGCTGGCAAAAATGTGTCACTAGACACGGTGTCTACGTAGAGAAGGACTAATACCACCATGATGTCAGAGATCTCCACAGTGGATTTCTTCTAGGTGATTGCACGAACTTTTTGATACCTCCTCGTATATTATACCGAATTCGAAAAAAAAATCATTTTTTAGTGTTACTTGTCTCTGTGTGTTTGTCACTTGCTTGTTACCATGAAAAGACGAGCTTTATTTTTAAGTTTGTATCTATGAGAAAGACCTTTCGAATAAGTTAGTTATTAAATATTAATCTGAATTCAAATGAAATGTTACATCTTCTCAAGAAGCTTAAATAAAACGTCAATTCTTATTTCTTTAATGATAGAATTTTCCTAAGACCTTTATTATTGACAGAGTAGAGGAGAATTATAAAATGTAACTACAATCTTTATTAAATATTATGAGATAAAGTAAAATTTATCTTACCTAAATCAGTAGTAAATTTTAACTTCAAAAGTCCAGGATCGACATAAAAAAATAAAGCTTAAATTGTATTTTTTTGCCGTTGAAATACCCTGGGACACATATTTGTAGATCCTAAACGGTATAAAAATATACAAAAAGGTTCAGTGTTTGCATTAGTAGAAAGAGGGTATGACATCTACGGAAACCAGTATTGAAGTCACTTATGTTTGTTTGTTAACCTCCCATACACTGAGCTTTGGTGTGAATAAACTGGCAGTTCGGGTAAAAATATCCTTGCCAAACATTTTATAAATTGTTGAAATTAACACACAAAAATTGACAGCCTTACCTACTCTCTGAGATAAGGAAATCAGTTATAGGAGAATCTTTTCAACTTCCGAATCTTTTATATTTAAATACGAATAGTTTTGAAAAAGGCTGAGACTAACAATCTCTCCTTCTTGCATTCTTTCTGTTTGAATCAGACGCAACAACCAGATAAAGGTAGCCGGTAGAAATTTGCTTTGCAACTTAGGACGACACTAAGATGGATCATCCTGACAATGGAAACACTGATCCTTTTTTTCCTCTATGTTGTACCGTTCGAGAAATGTAAACATGCTTCCTGGGCCTCTTATGTACTACTACCCTCAGACCCTGGTATAGAGCCTGTAGCGATTTTCTCGAGCAGAAAGGTGGCAACCTTGATTGTAATGGTGTATTATAACAATAATACTGACCAGTTTTGTATGGTGATTTCATATTGAAACCAATATGAAAATGCGTATCCGGCATCGATTTTTCTCTAAGCCATTGAAAAGACAACGAAAGTTATCTTCTTAAACTTTTTAACTAAAATTTCGATATTGTGAATAATATATGGTGTAGTTAATAGTAATCCATTATTTTGCCAATAGATGGCTTCAGTGATCTGTATCTCGCGTTGTATAAGTCCGATCGGGTTCAACGAGATGGCGTTCAAACGATGAGATTGCGTACTACAAACACTGTTCAGATAGCTGTGACCGTCATGTAAGCACTGTTTCGATTGCCCAAGAGCTAAACATTGCCCAAAAAACCGTGTGGAACCATTTGCATAAGGCTGGATACACAAAGAAGCTTGATGTATGGGTGCCACACGAGTTAACGCAAAAAAACCTCATGCACCGAATTTCCATCTGCAAATCGCTGCTGAATCGCAACAAAAGCGACCCATTTCTGAAGCGGTTGGTGACTGGTGATGAAAAGTGGATCACTTACGACAACTTCACGCGAAAACGGTCGTGGTCGAAGCGCGGTGTGCCGGCGCAAACGGTGCCCAAGCCAGGATTGACGGCCAGGAAGGTTTTGCTGTGTGTTTGGTGGGATTGGCAGGGAATTATCTAATATGAGCTGCTCCCCTACGGCCAAACCCTTAACTCGGAACTATACTGTCAACAATTGGACCGTCTGAAAGCAGCAATCGCCCAGAAATGTCCAGCTTTGGCCAATAGGAGAGGCATTGTGTTCCACCAGGACAACGCCAGGCCACACACATCGATAGTGAGTCGCCAGAAGCTCCGGGAGCTTGGCTGGGAGGTTCTTATGCATCCGCTTTATAGTCCGGACCTGGCACCGAGTGATTACCATCTGTTTCTGTCCATGGCGAACACGTTTGCTGGTGAAAAATTCGCTTCAAGAGAGGCTTGTGAAAATTGACTGTCTCATTTTTTTGCTAATAGGGACAAGGGCTTCTATGAGAGAGACATCATGATATTACCTTCCAAATGGCAACACGTTATCGAACAAAACGGCGCATATGTGACCTAAATCGGATCATTCTAAGTATGGTAAGTCAAGCCTTCAATGTCATGCAAAAATAATGGATTACTTTTTACTACACCAAATATTAGCTACTCACAGTGAATTAAATTCATATAAATTCCTTATTTTCGTAGCTTAAGATAAATCTTAACTATTAATATGTAAATAGCGTCAAAATTGTTAGAAATTTATTCTCTGGTAATATCATTTGTTCCTTCGAACTACAGATATATACTACGTTTCATCAAAATTCTCACATGAAACCCTTCGTATAACTTCCAGTAAAGCCAAAAACATTTTATTCAATTCTTTTGTCAACAAACTATATCACCATAGATATCACTATCTAAGGATATATCTATACGCGCAAACAACTGAAGCCATTGCTTTCATGGACATAATTATCTCAAGATATTTCATAATTCCAACAAAAATGTTCAGTATATGCCAAATATGCTCTTAGTCGGTTTTGATTTAATGAAGAGAAAATGCACAATATGTTCTATTATTAAAAAGATTAATAATTTTATATTGAAATTATTTGTATTGATAAACATTATGGTGATACTTGGAAGATGCCATCTATTGGTTATGTGGAATTCGTAATGGAAAGAAGTGCATTGTAAAAAAAACTGTTTGCACCTTTATCTATTAATAATATGATGACATGTCATGCTTTTGTGCAAACCACTTACTTATCTAGCTATAAATAGTATATTGTAGGATAAAATGGAAGTTAACACTGAAGACAAGCAGCAAATCTAGGATTTTCTTCAAGGTTTTACCACTAATCTACTTATTATGAAGATATTGAATATATCAACTTCACGTCAGAGCTATTTGAAACGGTGCATGAAGAGCTGCAGTGATACCAAGAAGCCGTAGTGCTCAGCTTTTCATTAAATCAAATAAAAATACTCGAGCGTAATCACTGGGTGAGATATCGATGATATAAAAGGCAATTTCTGTCTGTGGAAAGTGATCAAATGACGTTTTTAAATTGGTGAAAGAAATAAAAGATAAATATACAGTAATGGGTATTGGGTGGAAGGCGCTACCTGTTGAAGGGTATTTTCTTCATAGCCGCCATCTTGAAGTCCACCATATTGAATCTCGATTCACTATCTTAAATGGAAAGTCGGTGTTGTAATATGTCATTCTTGGCTAGAATTTTTTCTGGAAATATGTTTCTGAAGTCAGTTTTTACTGTAAATGTATTATTATGAGAGATAACTGTATGTGGCACTATTATGGGGTAATGAATGATGTGTAGATTCGAATCATGATGAAAGAAAAAATATGTATAATTCTTTTGTGCCCCATCAGTATGTTTGCTTGTCAGATGACTAGTAGCGCCAGTATCTACAGGACATGTTCAAAAAGGTTTATCTAATTCACTGTCAAAGGATACTTTAAAATCAGAAGAAATGATGATAAGGCGTGGGCTGAAATTTGATCGAATATGACTCGAAGAGAGATTAATGCAAGCAATGAAAGACAGTTGGGGCTTGACACGTGAAAGAGGCATGTCATCACCAGAGGGACTTAAAGAATGCCAACAGGATGCCACATATCCTAACAGCTTGAACAATTAGGTCATCT
Organism: Lepisma saccharinum; assembly: GCA_022664845.1. Classification (NCBI taxonomy): domain Eukaryota; kingdom Metazoa; phylum Arthropoda; class Insecta; order Zygentoma; family Lepismatidae; genus Lepisma; species Lepisma saccharinum. The sequence continues at coordinate 72,832 of JAGDQP010004622.1, read as the reverse complement.
TAGCATCTTAAGTAGCCTTACACTTAACATTGTAAGTAAGCAAAATAGTTCTTACCGTTTTTGATAGACACAGAAAGGTATACAGGAAATGTCACTTACCATTAGTGCTCAGAGTAACCTCCATCGGCATCCAGCACATTTTGCTAACGTATCTGAAGCTGTGCAATGCATTGGCGATAAAACTGGGGGTGGTGGTGGAGGGGACTTCGATGCAAGGAAGTCAGTGAGTACCAGCCGCAAGTTTGTCTCATTGACGAAGAAGTTCCCACGAAGGCGGTTGCCTAGGGAATGAAAGAGGTGATAAACTGTTGGCGCAAGATCCAGGGGATATGGTGGATTGCACAGTGTCTCCCAGCCAAGTCGCTGAATGGTATCCCTGGCCACATGCGACCTGGCAATATCGCCAAGAAACAGTACACATTTGCATTTCACCAATGCTGGCTCCTTCTGCTGCAGTGTCTGTTGTACACGTTCCAACTGCTGCAAGTACAGATCCGCAGTGATGGTTTGGCCCGGTGGTAGCAGCTTGTATTGCCCACTTGGCAACTAGTCCACCAGATACAGAACATGATCTTGCGTGTTTGTATAGGTTGTCTTGTGGTGTGAGGCACAGGGTTGCGCGGTAACAAGTCATGTCTGGCGCGCTTGGGCGTCTTACATAGGCCCACGTTTCGGTACGATCGAATATGCGAGTGTTGCGGTACCGAGAAAACAACGACAAGCAGGCTGTCACTAGTTGGTCTAAAGGTTCTTAGGCTCAGAACGAGATAGGGTGGGGGAGAGAATGTTGGATATTAGACGGCCAGGGCCTATTTTTGCAGATACCATCCCACCATTTGCCTGAGGAAAATCCTGGAAAAACCTCAGTCAGGATGTTTGGCCGCTGGGATCGATCCCATGACATCGCGAATGCTAAGCTAACGCTCTACCACTGAGCCACGGCCACTCGGTGGCTTCTGACAGTGTTTGGGATACCCACATTCTCAACTTGTACGCCTTCCCTATGCGGTGGAGGAGAAGTCTGACTATTTCATCAGAATCTTGGACGCTAAAGCAAGTTCACCTACGTTAGGAGGGGACTGCCGTCCTCCTCTATGGCCACCTTAAGGCCTCGTCATCCGGGGCCTATCAGGGCCCACTAGAGGTTCATCACACAGTGATAAATCTCCCGACCTCTGGAACCAATGTCTGGCGGTGCGTTCATTTACAGCATTATCCAGAAAGGCTTGCAGTACTCGGCGACTTCATTCGGTTGAGGGAACCAACTTTAAAGTCATAAAGCAAACAAACCCAAAAGAGCTGCTTCGACACCTCCATTTGTCTCGTCTCTGCTCAAACTGTGACTGCTGTGAGTGCTTAAAGTGCCTGTCTTGGTCACGGTTATTGGTGCTATTCCCACCCCGATCTCCTGTCCAGCACCTGAGACACTTATTTCCGTATCAGTGATCACGTCTTCCTACGCGGCGTGAAAAGGCAAGAGCTTTTTGGTTACCTTGTAATATATTATTAATTGCTACTATATCTATATAATTAAGAAACATTAGATAACAATTAAATTGTGATTAAAATATTTTGAAAATCTTGAAGCAAATCAAAGAGTGTTCTGTCTTACGATAAGGTATGACAGAACCTATACTTTGGTATGATCTAGAGTGCTCTGCTGCTACCTTCCCCAGTGCTACTGTCTTGTATAGTCAGGCATTTACCTAGAAGTTGGTTTCGGGGGAGAGTACAAGGTTTGTCTGGGTGTCAAATTTACGTAAAATACTTATAATTTTGCCAGAAAATGATACTAATTTTACAAAAAAGAAAAAAAAATCTGAAGTTGTGGGGCGAACCTTCGGACCCAGCTCTAGGTACGTCCCTATCTACAGTAGCTCCCCAGTTCTCATCACGACGCTAGCTGAACGACAAAGTTTTGAGCTTTCACGTGAATCTTACCAGGGATCGCTCGTACTCTAGTTTAGATGCGTCAGAAATGCTTCATATTTACTAAAATTCATAATTGGCGTTCTCCGTAGTCACCCAGAGGCGGATTTACACTTCTGACGCCCCCTCATTAGTCATCCCGGTCCCACTTCCTTTCCACTCATACCTTTTTACCCTCAGCAACAATACCCCTCCATTCTCTCTCTCTCTCTCACACACACATACACACTCTCGCTTCTTGGTAATACTTAAGCATACGGGTTGCCTAGAGTACCTCTTTACATTGAAGACACCCTTGTACTCAAACTTCCAAGCCCTAACATATGCACATGTATAAAGCATTTAATACGTTACACTGATGCACAAAAGGGTATGTTTCGAACACTTCATTTGACCACAGTAAAAAAAGCTCAGTTAGAAAAAGAACTGTAACGAATTACGTTCTGGTGGCAAATGCAAGTTACCTTTGGTAATTAAAAGAACTTCCTTGGTGAGGCCGAGTTTGAAAATCAATCTACTACATCACCAAAGTCCAACGGATTCCATAGTCAAACTGCCACATCTCAAACATTCCTCAGCGATGTTGTATAGCTTTTTCACCTTCTCAAGACGGAGAACGATCTTTCCGCTGAGCACTTGGACGCAGGGGTTGTCAAAAAAAGCTTTTAGAGCTATGTCAACGTAAGGGTATACGTCTTAAAGTTCGTTCTCATGTACCACTTCGTAAAGTTTGAATATGATTTTTAAACTTTCGTCCAATTCTTTCAAAAATAAATAATAATAATAAATGTAAACACTCGTTCACAAAATCTTCCGTACTTTGTAGATCTTTATCACAAAAGGTACCAAATTTCTTGATGTGTTCCATTAGTGTGCTTATATATCAGGGTCTTCTTTCCCAGCTCTAATTAAAAATCCAAACGACGATTTGAGTTCATCGTATATAGTTTTCTCCCTTTCATTTCGTTTCTTAATGTGTCAATTATTGGACTGTAAGTATTGATTCTGAAGTTTTCTTTGCTAAATCAACTCTAATTCTCCTTCTCGAGTTTCATCTGGTTGGAGTTTTCGTCTCTTCTTTCTTTTTATTTCGTCTTCACACTGAGTCACTTTCGACTTCAGCGCTCCATTTTCATAAACGTCAAAATCTCTTCTTATACGATGTATGTACTCTCATGAAGACCAGTAAAAAGATTGATACTGTTGATAGGCTAGGTGGATTTCAGGCTTTTTACTTAATATGTTAAATCTAGATGTCCCCATAGAATTGACAGAAAAGCCGTTTCGAATCTTTAAACCTGGTGCAGGTAGCTGGATGCTTCACTTCGTGTTATTCTCTTTCGTGCTTTTTCTTCCGTGATTTGAAATAATTATAAGTGTTATCCATCCCAGTGTTCATTTAACGCCTCATAAGCGTTATCCCTTGCAGAACAACGTGTTTTTGACAAGTTTTTAGGTTTTAGTTGTCTTTCTTTTCAAGACATCTCGTGACTACATCCAAGCTTATGGTAAAGCATGAGAAAAAATTATAAAGATTATTAAGAAATTTGAAAAAATCACGACTTTCTTTACAAGCACTACTTAAATGCTCATCGACTTAATTCAGTGCATGAGCACTGCAGGACACTTACATTGCTGTCGGTGTTGTTTCTCGTATTTTTGGCTTGTAGTCCAGTGTACTCTCCAGACATGTTGGAGACATTGTCATTTGACCGTTTCTTGCTGGTTTTTTTTTTAATATGCCAATACCATATTTATCAAGGACATCTGTAACAGCATTGAAGCGCTCATCTGCTTTATGGTTTTTCTACTGGAATTCCCTTTTCTGGTACGCATCTAATTATTACGGCCAGTCTTTCAATATGGGAAATATCTGGCGTATAGTCGCTCACTAAAGAAAATTTCTTTGATGCTTCTATTTCAGGTATTATCTTTTCCGTTACTTTTCGGTCCATCAGTTTGAGGAATTCCTCGTATGTGGTGGAGTACAAGTATGAGGTGTGACCTTGACCTTGATTGTCATACATAGAAACGTGGGTAGTAGCAAAGAAGGGGTCAAATTAGGATATTAACTCTATATATATTATAAAGTTCCCGCGATTGTGTGTTGACTCAAACCCCTCTTAATGCCCTCTCAAATCCCTCTTCATGCCCAGCAGCAGCTAGGGATCTAAGAACAGCAACTACTCCTTTTAAAACATTTCTCCAGTAATTGCTTTCATCTTCAATCTGATTAATTCTCGCGGCTTTTTAAACACTCATTTCAGTCATCGGAGCCTTCTTTGGCTAATTTTAAAATTCCTCCAAAAAGTTGGCATGGTACACAAAAAAGTTTTCCAAAACTTTCGAAGTACATAAGGTAAGATTGTTTCACTTCCTGTCCATTGATTAAGTTAGTTTTAAACAGAGTTTGAGCTAAGAAGCGATGTTGCCACCAACTAACTTTGAAATGTCTTGGTTTAATCTTTGTCATACTTTTTGGAGTGTTCTGTAGTATTTGAGCTCCTCTGAGGAATTAAATTAGAAAAATCTTTGTTAGTTAAGGTTTACACTTAATTTTTGAGTCCTTGAAATCATCGCCCTTTTGTCCTGTTGTTAGTGTTCCAGTTTTACCGGTAGTTACAAATTTTAATTCATTAGGAGATTTTGTAGCTAGGTCTGATTCGTTTTGGGACAATTTTAATGTTTGTCCATATTTTTGGTTTTACACGTGGCTTTTGCTATCAGGACCAAAAATCAACCACTAGTACCATAATTTAAAAAAAAATCATTTTAGCGACCCCGTTCACAGATAACGGATACTAACTACTACTGTGTGTAAAGGTCAGCATCTCTATACACCTTTCTCCATGGGCGGCACACGCGGCCTCCGCTGCACATTCTGCAGGCTTCCCATCGTGGAAACTCAATATATCATATATTTCAAACTTCATATTGATTTTTTTTCATATTTTCAAATATTTGCCGCCCTGGGATGTAGCCCATATAGCCCCCCCTAAATCCTCCACTGTAGTCACCCACCAGGGTTTACGCCAGGATTTTCAGTTTGGGGTGTAAAGCTAAAATTGGGAGGGTGTAAGTGAAGTTTTGTACGGTTTCTATCGATTTTCACAGCAAAAAAATTGAAATGCGGGGGGGGTTCGAGACTTTGGAGGGAACCCCCCCCCCCAGGAATCACCCCTTACCTGAGTTTAGCTCCAGTCGGATTCATGGGAACTTTTAATAAGTCATTTTAGGCACCTTCAAGGTCATTTTCCAGCAAAGAAACATTTGTTATGAATTAGTTCATTTTTCAACTCCCCTATTGCATAATACTGTTATAAGCTGTTACAATTTACACAAAAAAAGAATTATTCATAAATAAAATAGTGTATGTAAGATGTCACTGAATTTCTAGAGCGCTTTATGTGTCAGATGAAAGTAAAAGTTATTCTTAGGGTAATTCTATCAGATATAACACAAAGGTATTTATGAAAGCTTAATAATACCGGTCAATGTGGTCTCAGTAATTCACACAGAGTCTTTTGTGAAGAAGAAAAAATCAGTACTTGTAGAAAATTCATCATTTTTATTAGTCCCTTTCAGAAAGAGGGGCTTCAAAAATTAAAAATCAGGTTAAGTTGAATTGGTATTTTAGCAAGAATGAGACAGGCCGCTATACCCAATCCACAATGCTTGTAAGTGCCGCCAGGTTCATTTTGATTTTTCTCCAAGTATTCCTTAAATGTTACTACTATTTCATACACACTTTAGTCCATGCTAATGCTTGCATTGACAGGTATTTCACCTACCTGTTGCAATAAGACATTACACAATGTCTTAATATTTGAGGATTTTTGTTTTAATTCTTTTTATTTTCTTCTTGTTCATAAACTTTTCACTTTGGTTCCTTGCTATGTTCCTTTCTGTAAACATGATTTAATTATCGCAAAGATTGCTGTTTGTAGACTGTAGATATCTATGATATCCACATATTTATGTGTGGTTGTGCATGAATTATGAAAAGTGTTATCGAGTTATGTTCTTTAAAATGATAATTGCATGCTGATACAGTGGAGGCTTGCAAACTATACTACTGATGTAGTTCCGTCATGAGAAATTATTTGTTTTCCATTTACATCGTTTCAGTCTGGTCTTTCATATCAGTTTATTGCTGAATACTGGGATCGAATCTATACTAACATAACCAACATTTCTCTTTATCTATCCGACGAAAGGAATGATTCTGCCAGCCCTTCCTGTGTCACTCCCCCACAACTGTAAAATTTTTGCGGTCAAAAATCTATAGAAACCGTGCGAAATTCCATTTACACTCCCCCAAACTGAAAATCCTGGCGGAATTCCTTGACGAAAGACTGTAAACGCAATAGAAGCAGCTTGTAGGCAGACCTAAAAAGATCCAAGGAAGTAGCATACGATGGAACCAGATATTTTGGTCACTTACGATATTAAGGTAACAGGTGGCAATACTGTCTTTTTTTCTCGCAGGTTCTCTGGGGAATACGATGTTGAGTGGTAAAAAGGAGATGACACACCTCTTTTGTCCTCATTTCCTTTCCTGATTTTTGCCTGCCGGAAGTTGTAACGTTTGATGCTGACGTCACATATTTTTTTTTCTACATTCTTCCTTCCCCTTCTCACCACCAGCACCGACAACACGTCACCTGACATAACGTCCTCACATTCAGTGTCAATATTAATTTCCTTTTCTTGTGAGTCGGCTGTTTGCCCAAGAAGCAAGGAAGAGAGAGATGGGGGAGAGTCTTTCCGCCGAAATGAGAAACAAGTCAATGACTCTTCCATATCCAATAAAATTGAGCTCAAATCAGGAGACGTGAAAAGAGGAAGCAAAGTTCATAAGACGTCTGCTCGTGTGTAACGAATGGTCCACTAGACAGTCTCCGCTGCTATAATTCAGGACCTTTAGAAACATTTTGTAACGTAAATTTTGTTCAACTTCAATTATGGTAATTTTGCACCAGATTTTAGTGCAAGGTTAATTATTCCTTGAGGTTATGCATAGCTGAACCCAATCCTTGTACTACACAGGTGTAAGAGATTAAAAAAAACCTCTGAAATCACATTTCAATGACAGAGAAACGAATCCACGGCAACAAAGAAATTTAGCCTTGTACTAATTTCTGGTACAAAGTTAATGCGAATGAGGTTACTGTGTTCACCACAGAGATTGCGGAGAAGATTGCGGAGATTGCGGAGAAGATTTGGGAAGGCGTTGTGAGGTCAAAATAACCATTGTAACTGAAGTTATTCGCTATTAACCTTCAGTTACACCCGGCGAATGCTAACTTTGTACCTTGAATTATGGCCAGCAGTATTATCTTATCCAATAGAATAGAGTAAGTTTCAGCACCAATAATAGTAATATCCAAATCCAGTTGCTCTGGTCTATACTTCATTCTCACTAATTTTGCACTAAAATTTAGTGCAAGGTTAGATATTTCTTGGATCTTCAATGACAGAACCGAACTCTTGTGTCAAAGCCATGAACGAGAGAATTGAATTCTATTTTTACACATTCGGAAAATATTAAGGAGTTCAAAATCAGATATGTATTTACCCTTGTACTAGATTCTAGTGCAAAATAGGAATGAAGTAGCACTTTTCACATGCCACGAAAAGCTTACATTCAAAATTATTATCACGATTTGGTTGACTACTTCAACGAACATATTAGCCACAATTGAGTTAACGTCCTTTGCCCCTGCCCTCAACATGAATATTTTTGTGAACATATTCATCGTCAGTAGTGTACTGTACGTTGATAACGCTATTAGTGACACTTCTGAGATAAATTGGAACTGGAAGTTCAAGGATGGACGCTGTTCAGCTCGTGCATGCAGTCCAACTATGTATCATCCTTTACAGAAACCAGACAATGCAGAATCTGGTGGCATGGTATGGCAAGTGTCTGAATGTTAGGTAGTAAGAATGTAGAAAAAACATATGGATGTAGGTAGTTTACAATGCCTGGAAAGTTTGGCTGTGTTCGGATTTTTGACAATGCAAAAGGAATTATTCTAGGTACAGGCTTTTTCGATAGCTGTCCATCACGCATCTTATTACGTTCACACTGTAATTTCTTGAAACAAAAGTAATCCGAGATTTCTGGACAAACAATCACCAATGTTCCCACATTGGTAATGGTTTTGTTAATGAAAGTTTATAATGTTTGAGAATGGTGAAAAGTTGTCTGGTTCGCATGGTAACTGGACTTTAAGAAAAACACGTTTTCACGCTTTACGTAAGGACGGCTAGACCTATTTCTCCAAATTAGGCATTCATACCATATAGAGTAGACAGCCTTCCGTGTTTTAGCCACACCAGAACTTTGAATACTTTCCATTTCAATGATAACAAGACTAATTTATTTAAACTTACATTCGTACCTCTTGCGACAACGGTAAGACCAATTTCCTTCAAACTTAGTATAAATTATATAGGGCTCAATACATTAAGATTTATACCGTAACAGAACGTTAAACTATTTTCCGTTTCCATGGTAACGAGACTCAATTATTAAGCACATATCTGAGCATCGAGTAAGAACGTATGAATCGATTTCAACCATGTTTTACTTAATAGTGGAAGGAAATATCCTAAGGGTTTCGTTCATATTGGAATGTTAGAACATTTACCATTTACATCATAATGAGGTACAATTATTAGGCACATAATCAAACATGACGAAGGAAAGATTGAACCGACAATGCTATATACTTTTGCACGAGATAACGCAGTCCATAACGCCGAAATGAAGCGCTTGTGTCCCCTTAATGGTCCATACTATTTTTCTTATTTGCATGTCAGGAATCACTTGTGGTTTTGTCGGTGTTATTTTGCAACATCCTATAAATATATACACGGTGGTCGAGTAATACATCAACAAACTTTGAGAGATGATAGTACACCCAAAAATAAAGAAAAAGTACCAGCCAACCGAGTGAATATTCGTCCGCGTTTTGGAGCTACAGACTACCGAAAGCGTTGGGAAAATGAGCTTTAGAGCTTCATATTTCTAACTCTATGAATAGTAGTGCAGATGCGGAATGGTACCGTCAGAAACTTTAAACTTGCTCTATTTAAAATATATGGTCCATAGTTGTATGATGAGTGTGCAAGGGATTTCTCAAAGGAAGTAGGCGTACACATTGCTTAAGATCCATTTCTTTCATTAGATGTCATTTTGAATTCACGTAATGGAATTACTAAATCTAAATGTGGAAATTCGACACAAGCAAGCCAAAAACAAATAGAAAGCACCTTTCAAACATTAAAATCGATCAATAAATGCAAAATCGGTTATATTGGCCCCTATTTTTAAAACATGCCAATCATATTGAATCCTATGAACTGAAATTTTGGATGCTGATGGTCAAATTGATTCTAATGGTCTAAGAAGTATCTGTGCCAAACGGCTTGGTTTCACCATGAAATGTAGTTCCTCTTGTGTATACCTTGCACTATATTCTTTTCTGGTAGAGATGAGGTCCAACAACATTTGTGTTCTATTCGAAGAACAGAATGAATTTGTCGCACTGTTTTGGTAGGTGAAATAGCTCGATCTGAATCTCATTCAGCACTTAAGGGAACACTTGACTCTATCTGTCAGGCATGTGGAGCCACAATCGCGCAATCTGAGGAAACTACGTTCTTCTCGGCAGTTCTAATGAGAACCAGCTTCCGGAAACGGTTTCATTGACTCCATGCCTCGCAGTTCAACCAGTCTAATCCGGTTCATAGGGGCCTTGTTAACTTGGTGCATGAAAGGTTACGTTTATGTGCTCTTTCCGTGAGACCGTAGACGTTGTGCGTAACCTCAAGGTCATTGTCAGTTTGGAAGACTGTGATATACGTGCAGTGATACCTAATTAGTGACCTTCTGATATCCACTCGACTTTCAAGAATTTCTGAAAATTTCCTCCATTGGTTGCATAAGTTTTGGTTTGCGGCCGGTGAAAATTTGGCTGCACCACAAGCGTAAACTTAATACGTGATTTTTATTATGCGAACACACATCCTTCCGCCAAGGTTATTGTCATTTTTGGTCTTAGCCACGTTGACTCAGCCTTGGGTATACAAACCATGTGTCTGTTTCTTAGTACTGGCTCTAAACAAAATAAAATCAGTTCTCAAGACTGGTAAGCAGGAAATATTACATAAAAAGCACAAATTGTTTGAAGCTAAGAAATAAATCACAGTTACAGCCTATAAATATGATTATAAAGACGCCTAGTGCAATAACCAAATGAAAACAGATGATATAGCAAACAAGTAACGCTCTTTACTGAGCGATTACTACCAGGTTATCCAAACGTAATCTACGTCGCTTGGAAACATAAACTCCATGTTTTATGTTCACTGAACATCTATCAACGATAAACAAGGAGTATCATATAACCTATATATTATAGTTCTCGCTCATGACACTCGGTTTTGTTATACTAACATTATCTGGAATAAAACGCTATTTCAACAAACACTCAAATGGGGGAGATTCTGAAAGAAAAGGGTGCCAGAAACTAGATAGGATGAGAAGTGAAATTCTGTGATTTGCATTGTTTCGGAGCTATCACACAATAGATTAGACATCATGACGGAAATGGATGTATCAAACACACGTGCATATATACATACTACATGTTCACCAAAGTGGATACAGACACTGATAGATATAGATTTCGTTAGATGGGACTAGTTTTCATTGCCGCTTCTCGTTACCATTAACACCTAGTTTCATGCTCAGAGCAGTTTTGTCAATTTGTAATCGCGTTAGGAAAGGTAGTTTAGTGACGTTGTACTCTCTCTGTGTGTGTATGTGCAATGTGACTGTTTAGTATATATTAGAGCTGACAAACTATAGTAATACAGTAAGTTTAGGCGGGTACGGAATGAAGAAAATCTATGAAAAATTGTTGGTACCAAAAATTGTTGGTAGCCCTCGAAAATTAGATGTCCGTTAGCTTGAGCTAGTAGCCTCTAAAGAAAATTCTTCTGGCGAGATATTGACTAAATTAAGCTAGTAATCTCTAAACACCTCTAGAGATCTACAATAAATTGAGCTAGTTGCCTCCGAAAAAATAGAAGCTTTGAGAAATCTTGACTAGGTTTACCTATTATCTTTCAGGAATAAAAGTCACGATAAATTTCCGCTAAGTGGGGCTACTAGTCTATTGAGAGTGGAATCATCAAGATATTTCTGGTAGGTTGGGCTAATAGCTTTCAAACCGTAGAGGTTTAAGGAGATCTTGACTAGGTTGATCCAGAGCCTCTAAAGAGTATAAGCATCGAGAAATCACGGCTAGTTTAAGTTAGTAAGCTGCAAAGAGAGGCTAGTAGCCTCCAGCGAACTTTGTTAGGTTCAGCTAGGAGTGTCAAGAACGATATCTACTTACCACATCCATTATTCAAGGATACATACTATGTTTAGAAGTAAACAGTAAAAAAGAAATAAATCTTTAAGAGATTTGTCCTCGCTTCGTCCGGCTGCTTTAAATCTGGGTAAGTCCAAAACTGTCAGATCCTTTTCACTGTGATTAGTTTTCTTCATCTAAATTCACGTTAGTGTCTTAATGTTTAGAGGTAAAGAGAAACATACTTCAGATTTCAAATGAACGGCCTTGACCTTTATTTCTCTGACCGTTTTTAATTTGGTGACGTTATGAATAAGGTCCTTTCAGCTGAATTAGCTTATACCATTTCACTCTTTTAACCTTTCTTTGCGGAGTAATATTCTACATGTAGGCTATGTATATCTGTGAAATTAGGCACAACATACTCGAACTGTTACTATTTACTTTAACTTCACCCGGTCGAAAACGGTTTCTTAACATTGAGAAAAATATTCGTATATGTGAACCGAGAAACATTTTTCTTCTTCTTAGAAATGAGATATTAGCATTCTCGTTTAATTGAAAATGAGGAAAACAAAAACTGTTTCTCGGTTTGCATATACCAACTTTTTTTTTCAATTTTAAGAAACCCTTTTTTTAATACTGTGCATCTCGCTAACAATGTTCCTTCATAACAGTGTTCAACTTGCCGCTACAATCTTCCTTTACAGAACTTTTGTACGACTTGCACTTCAGAACATTGTTGCCAAGTTTAAAGATTAAATTATATCGAAACTCGAACGCGTGTACTTGTCTCTACTGTAAATACTGTCATATTTTCTTTTTCTTTTATTCGTTGTGGTGGGTTAGTAGTAATGACGCTACTAAGACAACATTAGAATATTCCACGAAACTTTTGATGCCGCTCTGAATTTATCCCATAAACTTATTTTGATCGTTTGTACTTCCATATCTATTAGAATTCAGTCAGTGTTTGGCCAACAAAATGTCGATCACAATAACAAGAAAAGATATTGAATCCTTTTCTTTTTGTAGCGTTAATAGAGTCATTCGTTGGAGTAGTTTTTCGTTAGTAACAACATAATCATTATGAGCATCATCGTCATCATCATCTCTGACACAAAACATTGCCTGCTGAAGTAGAATATAGAATGACTTAGGCGATGAAGACTGCCTTCATTTCAAGGGCTACAAAGAAAATGTGCAGCCAAGTTAGAAACTTGCACATAATATACACTGCTTCACACACCATTAAATCCTCCGGCAACAGACATTCTTTCTAGGCAAAATTTCTCTTTCTTTCTTTCTTACTTTCTCCTTGCATTTCTCTTTCAGGAAGAGAGATACTCATAAAAAAACATTCAAAATGAATAGTCTTGTATCATAAGGACTTCCTACGCACGCCCTTCCTCTCCCCTTTTTCTTTAGATAAATCGCAAAGGAGAAAGAGCTTGAAAGGGAGAAGAGCATCTTCTTCAACAGCCTCCAAGCATTTTCTCTTTCTTTCCTTGTGTGAGAAGGAGAGAATTTCGTAAATGTTTAGAAAAAAAAAATCGTTAGACTTCATCAAGAATTTAAAATCTACCTTTTTCGGTATCCTAACAGTAATTCCGACAGAATCAGTTTCTACACATGTTTTAGACCCTATGACAGTTGTTCTCAAATTTTTCTATATTGTGAAGCCTTTTATGATGATGATGATGATGAGATGACATTCTTTCTCTCTGAGGAATATTTATGACCTAAAGATTCCTGTGGAAGATGAACCGATGGTACTTTCCCATTACCTTTCATAAGATGAAGCTGGCGTTCGAAAGACAGGGCCGATAGCTTAAAGAGTGCTCCCAATTATGTGTCTCTCCGCCGGGAATCGAATCCACGATGCCTTGATTACAATGCAGGAAGAGTTAACATCTATTCACATGGGCATTCAACCTGCTGTACCTCCCACATTTGGTAATACGTACCCACACACATAACTATTAATAAGATAAAATAAAATTAATTGTATGGACAACAACAGCACACATAACTATAATGTTCTATTCGGATGCAGGTTTATGGATCTATAAATCTCTAGGTAAGATGAACCGATGGTGGTTTACCATTAAATTCTTTCGACTGTAGATCACAAGGTTCAAATCTGGGTCCCTTGCTTTCAATTTAATTTATAAATGATCCGCCAGATTATATTAAGAACTCCAATAAACTGCTCTTCGCGGATGGTCTTAAACTTTATTTATTTATTGACTCATTTGAGGAATATGAACTACTTCAAAGTGACATCAATAATGTTACTGAGTGGTGTAAGAATAATTTGCTTGAAATAAATGTTAGCAAATGTTCAGTTGTGACTTTCACAAGACAGAAGAATTCGATTGATTCTCCCTACTTAATTGATGGATACATCCTCCCAACCAAGGAAAGTGTAAAGGACCTAGGTGTTCTGAATGACTCCAAGCTAACGTTTGATTCACACATTGACAACATAGTAAATAATACATGTAGGAACTCGGACTTTGGTCGTGAATTCAAAACAAATAAAAGCTCTCCAAATGTTATTTTATTCGTATGTTCGTTCCAATACGCAACCAACAAAGTCAATCTCTTAAATGCTGAGAGAGTTCAAGCGAGATTCCTGAGGTTTTTAGCGTACTGTACGTACAAGGGAACAGGAGTTTATCCCCAAAGAGAATATACCTCCTCACTAAATGTTAATTTGAATTTTATGAGCCTTGCACATAGAAGAATACTACAAGGTAGGCTATTCTTATATAATAAATTGATGTAAATACCACGAATATAAAGAGATTCAAAATACAGAAATGTTTCACAAGTTGTAAGGTATTGATTCCTAACCTTATTTTTGTTATATTTTTTTTTCTTCATTCGTCACTCTTACTGGATATATTATGTATCTGTTGTGTTCTTTCAATTAGTAAATAAATAAATATTCTAAGCTCGTACAGCTAAAATTTGATGCGAGATTTAAACCACTTGTCTCTCTCACCAGGGATAGAACTTAGAACCCATGGATTGCAAGGCGATTAACGAAACCACTTATCCACCGAGGATATCATTCACTAAGACCGTTTTTAATTGTTCTACGTTTCACATTTCATACTAATAAATAAAACTAGCTGGAATATAGAAACAAAATATTTAATTAAAAAAAAAAACATTTGTGATCAAGTGTAAAAAAGAAACAAGTTGATATAATGAAATAGTGGGAAAAAATCTGAAAATATTGTCACTAAAGCTATTCTACTGTTGGGAAAAACTTGTTTTCATTATTTTCATTATGTTTAATTGAACTAAATTTATTTAAGGTCTTTAGATGTTTATCGCTCAGGCTATAGGGTAAGGGAAACGATGCGGGAAGGAGTCGGCCTGGGTCTAAGTTCAAGATACCATCCCTGCTTTTGTCTGATATGACTAAGGAATAGTCTGTAAAAAAAAAACTCAACATCTGTAAAAACAACTCAGCCTAGGACATTCCAAATGTGAATCCCGCTCTACCAAGTGACCTACGACCATTTGGTTTTCATTATGTGAATAGGGGAGTGAAAGACCTTTTAAAACATAATTTGGTTCTCCGAACACCTCACAAAATGTTTCATGGTCCCACAGAGATCCGAGAATCAGTTAAACCTCTGCTTTGTCGTACCACTTTTCTTCTCCTTATCTGCACTGATACTAGTGTACCTCTAACCGGTTTGTGAGAGCTTCCATGGTCTACTCGATGATTTTTGATTGCCTGCTTGTTAGAACGACTATACCCTTACTCTGTATAATACGTGGGACAAAAGTAGTTTAATTATACTGCTTAGAGTGGTGATGAAGTATGAAAAGCATTATTTGTTGATCAATGGATACACAAAAACTGCATTATACGTCAACGATATACATGTAAGTGTTTGTTTTATATCCTGAGTCGTAAATTCTGCATTCTGGCCTCTTTATTCAGTAGCATCTGTACTTATTTAGCTGCCAACACCAACTATCATACATACGTACGGAGAGGAAAGTGAATTTGCGAAACTAAGGCAACGACTACGGCTAAAACTACAGAGAACGTCGTCAAACTTTATTCTTATCTCTAACTATTAATTACATTTCTACAGCTGAATTTGTAGAACCAAGGGTACGATTTCCCCCTGTGTCATCAATATTTCTACTTCCTGCTTATATGTAGGATTTTTTACAAACGTACAGAAAAACCTATATCATTTCCAAAAGAGGTCCTAAGGATAAATAAGTTTATTAAGATTAGGTACTACTCTTGAATATCGGTAATAGCGGATGATAAAGTTAACGAATTAAAACTAATGATTGATCTGTAGTGAGATGAAGTATGAGCGAAGCACAGAAAGTTAACGAATTAACCCAAGTAATACATCAGGAATGAAGTGAAGTATAAGTGAAGCGCAGAAAGTTAACGAATTAACCCGAGTGATACATCGGTAATGGAGTGAAATATGAGAGAAACAGAGAAAGTTAACGAATTAACCCGAGTGATACCTCTGTAATGAAGTGAAGTATGAGAGAATCACAGAAAGTAACGAATTAACATTAATGAAACATCTGTAATGAGCTGAAGTATGAATGAAGTGCATAATGTTTAGGAATTAACACGCATGTTACATCTGTAAGAAGGTGAAGTTTGAGTGAAGTGCTGAAAGTTAATGGGGTGAAGTATAAGTGAAGTGAGACCCTGTTGTTGGCCTTCCTGTTTTGGAAATAAAAGAAGTCCTGGACTTTTGACATACCCTGTATTCCTAATGTGAAACTAAGCCAGTTGTTTTTCATGATTTTCACAAGAACTAGGGTGATCCGTACAATAAGGGTCCTAGATTGAATATTTTAAGCTCAATTTTTAGATAACGTATTATTAAGCACAGAAAAATTTACACACAAAAATGTAACCAAAGCTGGATTAAAATAAGCAATTAATTATGGCCTTTAGACATCTCAGCCTCTGTCCGGAATAGGAAAGGGAAAAGGTTGTGGGAAGGAGGTTTAAAGTCGAAGGTACCATGCCGATATTTGCCTCGTGTGACTGAGGAAACATCCTGGAAAACCTCAGTTGCCGGATAGTCGGTCGCAAGGATTGAACAAATCCTCCCGAATGCGAAACCAAAGCTCTATCACTGAGGTTACAGTCACTCGGTACGAAAACTGGATTTTTTTTTAGAGATTTTTATCCCAAAACTTGGTAAGGAACGTTCTAAATGAGGTCATATAAGTAGTTTCGATTTTGAGTTTGTAAAAGTAATGCTTCCACATCCGGTAAGCACTAAACTCATCCACATAACGTGTTTGTGTATCAGAAATTATTGACATAATATTAAAGTGGACTATTTATTTAATTGGAAATTGATATGAAATCCAGTCTCCATTCCCGTATTCAATGGTGATTTATCGTTTGATTATTTCCTCTCAAAAAAAAACTCTTCTTTAGAAATACCTATTATCTTTTTATTTTAGATTCGTTGCTAATCAACAATCAGTTCTTTTATTTCTGGAACTTCAAGTGATGATTGATGTGTTTTGTTTGAATTAGTCAGTGAAGCGTATTATTCTTGCCATTGAACGAGATTTCCATTATTGTTCAGGTACCTGTCAATTCCTTTCTGATCACCTGTTAACACAATTTCGCCCAAACAGTTTTACTATTGACGTAACTCCGACCAGAGAACGCAATATGAATAAACTTCATTATCTCTCATTGAAAACACAAAGGATTTTTTTTTTTCAGTTTTGGTTTTCCAAACACACTCTTCCCAATCTTCAAATATGATACTTGTGCCTCGACATTTTTTGTAATACACTCGGAGTAACTTGAAACGAACTACTGCAAACTCTAACATTTGAAGAGAAACTAGAAAAGGTATTCAACTGAGGGGTTGATATATATATATATATATATATATTTTATTAATATATATATATATATATATTAATAAAATTATAGTTATGGTCTTTTCACATCTCAGGTTTAGGCCGGGATAAGATTGCAGAGTGGATATTGGAAGATAGTCGGTCCGGGCCTATTTTGGAGATACTATCCCGGTATTTGCCTGGTGTCACTGGGAAAATGAGAGTTTGGAATTTGAGAGAGGTGAGAATATTTTAGTGGTGAAACGGACACACAAGAAGAATAAAAGGGCATTCCTTTTTACAGTTGAATAAAGGAAATAAGGTTGTAGGAATCATTATATAAACATCCTGTCCTTTATTTTGAAGTTGAATTTTATTTGTATTGAGTGATGCTTCGACGGTTACATAAGCAATACAAAGTCACTTTGGACCATTGTGTGTCTATGTATAATATGAAGATTTGTGTCATATGAACTCAAACTTCTTAGGTGCTTTTAATTTTTCAACGTCACGTGCATTCTTTTGAATGTGAACCTCTCATATGTTCATTAGATATGCTTTAATGTAAGGTACACAAACCTAGAGATTACATCCCATAGACGTCAGACAATGCATAAGGATTATATATTATACAGTATCATACACATTTTAAATTTAATGCATTGAGCTCTCTGTATGTAGGGTATATTAAAAAATGAAAGATTATTAGCAAGTACATGAGATTACATGATTGGGCGCTACAATCTGGTCATGGGAAATAGCTTGTAGTCTATCCCCGGGAGAAGGGAAAACGAAGATAACGGCTCTGAACTTGACTCAAGCTATTATTTCTATATTAGCTTGGTATAGCTGCGGTAACTCTTGGAAATTCAAAGGTATAGAGTAAGAAATGCCTTTCTTAATTTGACCACTAATTTCTGCATTACCTTAATTCAGTCAGAGCAGCTCCACCTAGTTTTGGAGTCTAAAGTTTTGGAGTAAAACACTTTTTTTTTATTGGTAATTTTCAACTATTGTTACACCCTTTTCTTTAGTTCATTTTATGGCTAATGGTGTTCTCAAATCTTGGAAAATTAATTTAACTCATTTCCTGACTTCATACAATGATGAAATTTTGCATAACGACCGGTCTGAGCCATAGTTGCCTAAAGACCTTAAAATAAATTTAAAAAAAATCAAAAATTTGCATAACGACGTAAGTCGGTTGGCAATGCAATATTTCATTGTTACTTTCGTGTATTTCTATATATGCACATATTTTAAAAGCATATTATAATATTTTTTTTAAAATATGGATTTCTTTATCATAAAATAAATACTAGCCTGCAATAATATTGGGTTTGACTGGTTGCAGAATACTTTAGGATTTGTGTCATTTGACAAACATCGAAATAACTGGAAAATAATAATAATAAAAAAGACTTTTTAAAGACATATTTTTCTTAAACAATTCGTACTAAAAAGCAAAAGTAATATATTTTATGCATGACTAAAAAGAAAATAGGGCGTGAAAATTCAAGAATTTATATTGAGAGCGCACCTCGTACCTTTTAAGTCATGCATACCCATTTTTTTTTACATTTTAGTACGAATTGTTTGAGAAAAGTATATCTTTAAAAATTTTATTTTTATTATTATTATTATGTTATTATATTGACAGCATATTGTGCTGTTTTGTGCCAGGGTGCAATGAAAAACATTTTGTTTTTCATGAACACAAATTGACATAGTAAAGAATGAAGCATTATAATGTGAGACATGTGTGTAAGTAGTTAACATGGACGCCTCTCACGTGTTAGTAGTTAGTGATTCTGACAGAGCCCCCCTATAGGGGTGTTACCCCCCAAAATTGACGAGAAAACCCCTAACTTAATTTTTTTCCGGTGAAAAATCGAAAGAAACTGTGTGAAAATTTAGAAACACCTCCCAATTTTGAATCTACATTCCCCGTCTGGTGGAATCCCTGATGGTATCGATAAAGAAATTTAAGCCATGCTAACCTCCTAAAACACGTGTTTCTGATTTGTATTCTGTAATTGGGCAACCAAAACGTGACATGTTCAATATAAAAAAATATTCGCCTCAGAATTTGACGTCAGAGCCATCTGTTATAGTTGCCGTATACTAGATTGGATTGCGTATAAATAAAAAAAAACACCTAACCTGACTTTTCTAACGTAACCTAAGCAATGGCTAGTGAACTTTATGAAAACGGAGAGACCGTAGGCATTGTTGATGAGTATGTTTACCTAGCCCAGCTCAAAACATCGAATACCAAGTTGACGGATGAAATAAATAGATGTAAAATGGCGTGCAGTTCGTTTGGAAGACAACACTTTATTTTCAAAAGCAAACTACTAATGTGTCTGAAGCGTAAAGTTTATAATCAATGTTAAACTTGGACAAACAACTCAAAGATTAAGAGTCAGACAAAGGGGAAGGGAGAGATGCATGTTAGAAATAACTAGGAGGGACATGAAGACGAATAGATTCGCACATAATCAAAGATATACGATATAATCAAGACTGCGAAAAAGAAAAAGTGGAGATGGGCCGGTCACGTAGCTAAACGACTAAAGGAAGATGGACGACGAATGTGCTACATTGGACTCCCAGAGATAAGAAACGACCGAGACGACGTCCAAGTGTAATATGGGTAGATGAAATCAAGTGTGAGAAGCTACATGGATGAGGAGAGCAGCAGACCGAGATATGTGGAGAGAGAAAGGGGAGGCCTTCATCGACCAGTGGATTGAAAACGAGTTAATATGTCGATAATGATAAAATATGAAAATGCGAAAATGTATCAAAAGAAAGAAAAAAGTTATTTTTTGAAAAAAATAAAACATCACTCTGCCGGGAATCAAACAAACTCGGGTCACCGAGACTAAACATGTTACCTTTGTTGGCGGAATAAAGATAACATTTGAGAGAATAAAATATACCTACGTATTACATTCGATGAACGAGAGTAGTTGTACATATTTAGAATGGAAAATGAATATCATTATAAACTTTGCTGTTTTGAGGATACACTTTGTTGTTTGTTTCAGGGTGATTTATTATGGTGATAATACTTTAGAAACATCTCAAAACTGAATCGCCGGAGCTCAGTTGATGTAGCATCCGAGAGGTCGTGAGTTCGATCCCAGCGGCCAACCATCCTAACTGAGGTTTTCTAGGATTTTTCCTCAATCACACACAAGGAAATGCCGGAATGACACCCTTCAATATAGCCGACACCTTCCCGAATCCTTTCCGCTCCCTTATCCTGGCCTAAGCCTTAGATGCCTAAAGGTAATTACATATGATATCAATAGAACTGAGCAGTTGAACGTTTGATCTTCCTATGACAGGAAGAATCCTTATGCACTAAATACCAACGCTGGATGTCGACATTTTCCTATGAGGAGCAAAGCTAAATTTTGCCGCCCTTTTGCAGCTATTTTCATCGTTCTAGCCAAACAACACGACCGTCCGACGCGACGGCCACAACATTGTCTCGCATCACGTAGTGTACTTTTGTTGCGGTATCTTCTCTCGGAAGATGTCGTAGCATCGCTACTACTAGCATCGGATCATAATAGTAAACACGGTAATAATTGAAATATGCCAAATTCCATTTTTTCTTCACTTTTCCTGTCAAAAAACGTTCTTATATTATCTTACCTATTATAATAAGTGGAGGTTAGGGGTCAGGTTCGGCTCTTTACCTGCCATTTTAAACGTTGTCTTTCGACCGTCTTTCGCCCTCTAAACGTGCTGCCCGGGTCGCTTGCCCCCTTTTGCTCCTCCTACATTCGACACTACTAAACGCAGCACATTTGTGGATCTCATCGACGTAGATATATCTTCTTCATTGTTTCGATGTCCTTATGCAAGCGTTTTCTTTGTTCATAACTTATATCAAACAAGTTTGTTTTGAATTCATGAAGATGAGAATGAAGGAAATACACCTTCACAGACATCATACAGCCGATCGCCAGATAGCTCTACAATATTAGCTCCACAATATCCTTGTTATTAGATATCTTACTTCTGGATTGTGAAGAACGTCCCGAACAGAAAAGTAGCAGTCGTCTTGATGATTAGATGGTTCCTTTTCGGGACTTAAATAGCTTCCACCCTCGTAGCAGAATGACGTTGCAGAGAGTTTACAATGTCGAGAAGTTGACATGAATCACACCAGCCAAAAGGTCAAGTCACATTAAGTCACCTTATGTTACTAAACGTCCTTTTCACGTGGCAGTCAACTCCTAAACTGACTGAAAGAAACTAATGTTGTTTGGCGTGTTTAGCTTATATTTTGCAAAGTTACGAGAACTAAAAGTTGTACACTAATCGCTTTATTTACTGTTTATCTAATACATGAGTCACTGCCGCACCGAAATTTAATACAGCTCAAGTCCCGGTTTTGTATTTACACGTAACACCAACCCCTCTGTGTTTCTAAAAAAATCACGCAAAAGTGGTGGTCATTCTTGAACCACTGTACTGTCTTGAAAATGTGTTTAATTAAAACCAGCCAGTACTTTTTTTCTGTGTAGAATGGCTGGTGAGAGAAGGATTCGAGCCAGCACTTCTTGCGTAGAGCCGATTCGTAGGTCACGCTGTTCATTACTGAAACACGAGAGCTAATTAGCCTAGTAAGGTTAATTTACAGAATAACCTACATTTTTGTATGCTGTTAAAAATATTTTGTTATAGAAAATTTGCAATAGGATTGTAAATCTAGTTGTGTTGGATTTGCCGTTTATAAGGTTATACCGTGAGAAACAAATATATAAGAAGTTATGTTGTGGGAGTGAGGGGAAAAAAATATTGATGAGCTTAAAAGAAACAAGATCAAATCCATGGAAACAAAATGAGAGAGAAAACTTAGTGATCTGATCGCTGCAGGAAAAATCTTTTCCATCTACAATTTCTAAAAGACATTTCCCAGCAAGATATATCAGAAAAGAGTATCCTTTTTTTTTCTATTACAAAAAAAAATGGCGGGGAAGTAAAGAGGAGGCTTTCAACGTACGATCATAGAAGGAAAAGAAAGTGCAAAAAACAGAGTGGGAAAAAAGTTGCAAGGTATAGTAGACGTGCAGTTGTCACACTTTATTAATAACCGTGTCGCAACGGGAGTAGCTTTCAGAGAAACTGTGTGTGTGAGAGAGAAAGAGAGAGAGAGTAAGAAAGGGAAGCAAGAAATTTCTTGAAAATTTCAAAGTAGTGGAAGAAGACAAGATGAACTCAACATCACCAGACTTTCGTCTTGTAAAGATGTTCACAGCTTGTGTGTTAGAAGAAGCAAAGGGGATATCGAGATGTGTTGATGTGAGTAAAACAGGGCACACACATACATAACAGTATATACACACATGTGTGAGAAAGAAATATATATGTGTACGAGACGAGATCCGAAAGTAATAATAGAGAGACAGTGTGTATCATCTCTCGGATGCAAAAAGTTGAGAGAAGGTCTCAATGTCTTTCAGTTGTGCGCTACTAGCTTGAAGAATTTGAATGTCTTGCACCAGTCGAGCGTAGCTCAGTTGGTAGAGCTTCGCATTTAGAAGGTGATGAATTTTGAGCCCATTGTTCGGACATCTTGACAAAAGTTTTCCTCAGTTTCATCATTGTAATGGTGTGATTGTTTATTGTTGATTTTTCTTCAAAAATAGATCCTAGCACCGATTAGCTTCCCACATCATCTCTCCAGTTTGTCTAACAGATGCCTAAGGCCATGAGTAAAATTTAATTTAATGTCCCGCCTTAATATAACGCGCTTACAAGAAGAGTTACTTTAATGTTCAATGCCGATTTCTTTTAAATTCACAGGGTGAACAGAAAGAGGCAACGATGACGAAAGAGGTAGTTTTTCTTTTATACCGAGAAAGAACAAATACATTGTTTTCATAGTGCATAGATACGGGGACCCTCCGTCCCGAATTTAAGAGTAGTGTCCCGAAAGAAATATTAAAAATCCCGTATTTCATCAAAGAGAGTTATGTAGTTTAACTTGATAGAAAATTTGAAGTTAATTTGACAAAATATTGTTTTGATGTTTAGCCAAATGTGTGAGTAACAGTTGGTTTATCCGAATTTAAATATTTTTGAAGAAATAAATTTTAATAAGTAATACTTATATGCTTATGCCAACTATTAAGGCATTGAACTTGCCTTGTAAAAAGCATTAGATACGAGGCTTGTATTATGGTTGTATTTTCAGTGATCAGGTTCGTTGCATCGTCATAACCAATTGACGTTTTATTTTCTTTGTAATTGCTCAACCTATGATGCTTATGGCCAGAATTTTTTAGTTTAATTATCGTGCAATATTCTTTATTTTGTTTATAAAGTAGTTCGTTTTTATATGCCCATCCCTGATGTTTGGTTATTGCCATCACTGTTATCTTGTTGCGTTCATATTCTTCAGTCGTCGCGAAATTCAGCTGTTCTTTTATTGCTTGTCTCTTTATTGTTTATTTATTTATTTATTAAGCTTCAGATACAGATGTAATCGCAATTTTGCACTGAAACTAAATAATATTGCAAAAACTAAATAACATTACTAAGATTTCTCGAAATAATTTACAGTCGTCAGCAAAAAGGAGAATTTTGGCTTCAGATGACGAGAGAGAAAACGGGAGATCGTCCATATATAGAAGGAAAAGGAGCGGTCCCAAAACACTACCTTGAGGTACACCAGAGAGAACGGTATTAAAATTAGAAGAGGATCCAGAGAGAACAATACGTTATTCGCGGCCAGTGATGTAGTTTCGCAATAATGAAAGGAAGTTACCATGGATATTAAATCGATGAGTTAGTTCATTTAAAAGGAGATTAAAATCAATTCTACCAAAAGAGGAAAAAGAAGTCCAGTGTTGTAGGCTCATAGTCAGGAGGTTAAGGGCTACTCCATTAAAGTTTTCCTGAATCCCACTAAATAATGTATAGTACATTTAAACATGAAAAGTTGGGGATAAAATAATATGACTTATTCTATACACGATCATTATAGAAGCCATACACAAAAGTGAGAAGCTGAGAATAGGTAGGTCTTATTACTTCAAGTCCATTGATCTCAGGGGTGGCCGAGAGGTTAGAGCGCTCGCTTACTGTGTGCGTGGTGACGGGTTCAAATCTCTCCGGGGTCAGTTAAACGGAGTTAATCAAAGCAACTCAGTTTCGAATTTGGTTTAGTGACCTTGATTTACTCAACCTTTTACACGTAGGCTTCAGCAGCAAATGCTATAAAGACTTATGGCCCGGCTTTGTTCGTCTGTCCGTCGACAACTTTTAACTCAGGAAATACTAAATCTATTAAGGTGGTTGAGGTGTCGTTTTAAAGGTCTCGTTGAGGTAAGTAAAACCAACATAGATTATACACATTGCAGGGGCGGTTCCGGAGATAGGGACAGAGAGTCAGTTTCGGAACTACTGGCGCTGGAAAGGTAGTTAAGATGCCCTAGGAAAGGTCTTTCTTTTTCAATGGAACATTGATTATCCATATAGGATGCTCGCTCCTGAAGCCTGGCGGTAGTGCATGTACATAGACACCCAACTGGGCTCCACCTAGGGTTGCCACCTTTTGATGAATAAATTACGGGACACTCGGTAAAATAAACGGAATTATGCAAAAAAAAAAAAACTACGGGACAAATCTGAAATAACCTCAAATGAAAGCAGCCAGCTAGGCCGTGTACTACTACATGATTACACGCAAAATTTAGAACCACCTTAATAATTATGTTCCTCTATCCGTGTTCTTCTCCCTTGTACAAATTGCATTTAATAACTTTTCCAACAGTTATTCACTTCATAACAACTCTAAATTCGAAATCTGCTTTAATCTAGCGCAGAGAGAAAAATTCTTGTTTGTGGTTAGCAATGAAAGTTTAAATAGGGTCCAAACAAAGTTTTATTTGTTTGGCACCAGTGAAGAAAAATATTCAGTGATACCGAGAAGACTTAACAACGGATTGATTAGTTGGTAGCTCGAGGACTTATCTACTAGCCCACAACGCTTGTTGGCTGAAGCTAAGTGAAGATCAGCTCACATAGACAAACACGTACCCAGAAGTTGATTGGGGGAGGGGGGGATCCGAGGTTTGTCTTGGTGTGAAATTTACGTAAAATGCATATAATTTTGCCCAAAATGATGCTAATTTCACAAAAAAAAAAACTTAATTTTGAGGGTGTCCGGACCCCCAGGACCCACCCCCTATGTACGTCCCTGCACATAGGAAAACTTTAGAACTTAAAATTTCCATCATAACTGCAAAGAAATACAATATTACTGTACTATAAGGCCTACTCTATATTTATTAACAATAATAATCAATATCGCATTAAAACCTTACTTCGTATGCGACGTCAATTACCAGGGTAACAAATACGTTCTAACACTCAGACTACAATTCTTGTTTGATCCATCAAACAAGCTAAGTTTGCTCCATGACAAGAAATTAATTTATTTCTGTTACTCATTCGTTTGTGCCAAGCACACGAAATATTCAGAAATAAGCAAGATTTTAACCACAAAACACTCTAGAATTATTAATTGATGTTCTAAATTCTGTAATTGACAAGCAGTATATATTCCATTTTGTAATATTAATTAAAGTTTCAAGTTTGTCGTTCATACAATTACAACGAAACAGGTCAGTCGGGAACATACATATATTGGTAATCACAAACAGGTTTTTTTTTTCTCTTCGGAAATAAAATACAACAATGGATAACGATGTACAAAAATTTCATTTTGATGTCCTCCATAAACTGGAAGCTTTCAACAACGCCTTCGATTGAAGAAATTGTAAGATCCTTCTTCATGTTTATGTTACACATGTTGCTCAGGTGTAATAGTGAGATCGAAGAAATCTTAGGATTTCTGAAGATAAAGCAAGGCTTTGTCGTAGAACCCCATAAAACTGTCTTCTAATTTAAGTTTTTGTGCTGAAAATAAAGTTTGCCATATTTAAGATAAATTGAAAATATTATTCATATGTTGCAAACATGTGTGTGACTGTACTACTCATAATACGGGACAGCGACCCATAATACGGGACCCGTAATTTTCACCTAAAATACGGGACATCCCGTATTATACAAGACAGGTGGCAACCCTAGTTCCACCTAACTTCGGTTACGCTAGAATCTTCCCTTATGGATTTTTTTTTACTCTGTATGGCTGGCTATCACGTAAATGAAAACAGAGGTCACCGGAAATAATTTCATTCTTTCTGTGCAGCAATAAAAAAATGTTACGAAAAGGAATGCGTCATTATCATTTCGTTAAATACATACTTGAGTTGATCAACACATAACAAACATGCCATCATGCAAAGGAATGCTAATGGCGTTACTTCGAACTATGAATGGCACGTAATTTCCTACTGAGTTAAAATCTCGGACAATATGTCGAGAAAGCGACAGAGAACGATTACGGTTTAGTTGACGTCAGGTTAAAGTTTCTTATTATACGCTATGCATATTACATTTACCACTCACTTTCCGCTCTCATATCACACTCACATGGTTCGAAATGTTGTTATATTTTGCGTTGCAACACTTCCACACACGTTGGATTCCATATTCTTTGGGAGCACTTCAATCGATTGCAATCCTTTAGCTTAGTTGGTGTTATGCATTTCAAAATTTATTTTGGTATACTATGTAATTATTCGCGGTAAGTTCAGAATTATTGTGCGAAAAATATGAATTTAAAAATTGAGTCAGAAAGTTTTTGTTTGGAATTGATCAAATTTATATTTATTACAATTACTGATTCTTCAAAGAACTACTTACCCTAACTATGTTACCAAAACAGTGGTAAGTGTCATTCCAAGTTGCCAACGCCATCTCTTAGCCATGTCTCTAACACGTACTATACTGAGAAAAAGTTTCGGTTCAACCAAATGAAGCAACTCTATTCGAAGCGTAAACTATAGAATAGATAGCCAATTATTAATTTTATCTCCTTGTACGTAAATGTAAATTTGCTATTTGCTTGATATCCATATGCTATCATAGCCAATTTCAAAAGTTTTGGTTTTCGACCTAATTTGTTAACATTATATGAAAATCTAAAAGATTGTTTGCACATATGAGACGATTTTGAAAAATTCAAGTTAATACACTCCGTCTCAAGATGGAGTTCTCCTAGAAATTTCATACATCCTCTATTTAAAGCTTATTAGTGTTAGCTTCCGTACGATGAGGATAAGCTTCTTGATCGTTAACGGAAGTTTCAGGGCTCTTCTTCCTTGGGATTTCAGAACCTTCACACAAAAAAAGAAGAAAACGAAGCGATAAGGGAAAGAAAATTGAAGTCTTTAAATTGACACGAAGGAAAATGTTAATAGCAAGGTCATTGTGGTAAATGAAGGGTCAGATACGAAAGCAGCTGTGGCCACACCGAAAGCATGTTCCCTCTGCTACGCAATGGTCATATTTTCTCACAAGCATCTTCTTTGCGTTAAGGCGTGAGAGCTGGGCGGTCTTCAAACTACCATTTATTGGATAAATTTCTCCCTTGACACTGTTAACAAGAGTTCCCTTTCATCTTCTCAGCCCTCCTTATTTCTTCTTCTTATCTTTTCTGAAAGCTTAAAAAATGTTTTTTCATCTTTTTTTTTAAAATGAAATCTTTTATAACGGATCTGCTCCTTTGCACACTGTTTGCTATCTTTTTCTCTGCTTTGCAGAGAAAAGTACTAATTGCTCAAACATTTTCCTGCTTTATTTGAAATCAGTACTCTCTAATTATGATTATAAAGATTAATTAAAACACACACACACTCTCTCTCTCCGTGGTGCTTTTCAGGCCATTCAAAACCTACGTTTTCTCTAGATAATACCCTTTCCTTCGTTTCCATCATTGAAGGTCCATCCAAACAGGATCTCTAGCATCCCAGATAGCACAGAAGTCCGAAGGACTTCACAGGCACATCCTAAGTTTTCGAATCGTATCCCGGGAGGATATCCATAACGCGTTCCTTGGACGTCCTGTTGAGATATACCAAAATCATCCTGGTGGGACGTCCGTCGGATATCCTACAGAAATCCTAAGCTGACATGAGCAAGAATGCATTCCTTTTGCTTTTTTTTTCCTAATCAATGAATGTCAGTCCTTTTTTTTTAAAAGGAATTTTGGCTAACAATGAGACAGGTTGCGGTACTTATATATCCCGTCGATCTGACGGGTTTTCTCAGTTACAAGAGGTAAATCAAGAGATAGTACCTTCACACATGGCCATAGGTAGCTCCCCTGCCTTCCTGCATTTTTATTCTCTTCCCTAGGTCGACCTGAGCAAGATGCGTAAATGACATTGAAAATTAATTCAGTTGTGCGAAACACGTAATGCGGCCAAGGATGTACTAATAGAGGATATGCTTATAGCTATCGCATGTCCAGCGAAAGAGTAAAACAAAAAAAACAGCATCAATGAACGGCGCACCTGATTGGTTAGCAGATAATTACAGAGCTTGCTGCCATCTTTGTTGACCGAAAAGAATGTTTTTGATTAGAGTAAGCGGGCTAACTGAGCAGGACTAAGCTGTGATGTTTGGCTTCGCGCTTGTTTTTGAGAGTGCGGTTTACGATGCACAACTGTTTTGTTCTTTTGAACAGGAGTACAAGGCGTACGGAGAATGCTGTTTCAATACTGAGAAACGAATATATCTGCTGTTCATGGAGACAATGTCGTCACTAGACCACTAAAACACGGATTACATCTCAATCCTCACTAGGGAACCAACCCAGTCCCCGTAGTCCAGGCGGTAATGTCGCGTACTTCGGATACAAACTATATTCATAAGAGTGTAATACTTCATCTTCTTCTGAGAGAGAGACCATTCTTTTAAAGCGGAATTTTCAATCGAAAGGGGTGGGTTTCAACGAAACGCTCTTCCTTTGGATAGAAACTGTGATTTTTCTAAATGGAATTCCGATTCTTTGTGGATGTAATTTATTCTTCAAACTTAAAAGAGCGATTTTTCATCTTTTTAGAGTGGTTCATAATGAGCGATTTCTTATCTTTTTTTTGCAGCCATGTTCACAATGTATCGTGGCTACTAGTACAGTTTGTTCTTTGCCATTTGTAAGGGCGAAGCCATACAGTGCAATGTATCGCGCTTTTTAAAAATGACAACAGAAAACTTGAAAATTGTTCACAGTGACATAAACATACGAGAAGAGGTTAGGACTAAGATATGTACAAAACATCTTCGAACGTTGTCTTTAACACGGAATTTTATCTAGAAAAACTTATGTCTACAATTCCATCGGAAACAACTACCCATCTATTTTAGAGTAGAAATATCTCATCTCTTCCCCGATGAAAATCTGCTCTAAAAACACTCTAGAAGCTGAAAGATGAAATATTCAGCTCAAATCTAGCGAAATTCCGCCCTTTGAATTTAGTGTATATGCATTGGGTAGTCACGCGACATCGAACCCTGTGGCTAACTATCCTGAATGAGGTTTTCCATGGTTTCCTTCAGTTTCACCAGTCAAATCCTGGCACGGTACCTTAAGAAAGGCCCGGGCTGATGTCTTCTTCATCCCCGCTTGAGCTAAAAATGACATAAATACATTCAAATTCACTAGGAAACCTTAAGTTAAGATTTTTTTTTTTAAATTAAGGAACTAAAAAGTGTATGAAAAATAGCTGAACAAGAAAGGTTTAGAAACAAAGTGTCATGCAACTCCACGAATTGGTTCTGAAATCTGAAGACAACAAATCTGGACTATTTCTACCTGCAACCTACTCACTATAAGGCCTCTTTCTGCCTTTCTTTTCGTTTTTCGGCTCTTTCGGCAACTTCCAGGTCACTTTTCATGAGAAATGAAGGGTACAGGGGAAGAAGCAGCAGGATCCAAAATACAAGCAAGCTTTTTAGAATAATGGAAAGATACTTCGCGACATTTGTTGTTTTGCCGTTTACTCGGTTTCAGTACCTTTGTACTTAGCGGCTTTTTCCGCTTTACGCCTTGCCATGTTCCAGAGTTGAAAGGTGTCACTGAGTCAAGTTTTAGACCGGATCACTCATGTCCCGGCCAGGGTGAATTACCAAAATTGACCAAGTTCCAGCTCTGCTATGTTTAAGATAGATATGAAAGGAATGGAATGACACCATAAACTCAATTTCAGATATTTTAGACCCTGTTGCTATTATCCCTGTACCCTTTAATACGTACGATTGTATGATACTTAGTTTCAAGATATTTTTCGTCTGGTGCTCTTTCGCACTCATTTATCAGTTCCTTAATCAGAAAGTAGCATACCTGATGGTTGTCTGTTTTCTGGAGGTTCCGTAGTACTAACTTAGACAATAACCCCAAAAGTAATACCACATTACAACAGTCCCATTCTTTACAATCAGGTAATTGAGAACATTACTGATACATGACAGAGAAAAATCGACGAAGCAGTCTTCATAGCTCCAATCCGTGATCCAGTATCGAATTCAAGCCTTTACATCATAAACAGTCTTCGGAACGTAAAACAAATAGTAAAATATTACTCACTATCAACATGCCTTAATAGTCGAGTGCTAAACAGGTTGGTACAGGAGTGTCCGGAAGATTGAAAAGTATATCTTGTGGGTGACAGGATGTTCGAAATTCGCATTGATGTTCAAAATAGCACATGTTCTGCAGAGGGTCTATTGCACTTGCCAGGTTTAGGAAAGGGTTTCTGAATGGGCCAAGTTCTGGTCAGGATCGTGTTGAAATTTTTCGTCTGCGGATGACTATTTTGGGGCATGAAAAGAAAGCTCTTTTTTAGTTTCAGATAATGGAGAGAGTATAAGATGTGCCAGTTTGATGAGCTTTTAGCGGATCTGAATGTTAAGATAGTCTAAGTGAGAAGATTGGAGTGGAAGGAGCCTCGCGGAAAGGCTGATTGGAATATATTTAATTCCTGGCACGGTCTAATTGTTTACGACTGAGGCGCCTGGGATATAAACGGTCTGTGAAAGCTGAGGAAATGTACTGGAATAATTTTAAGTAGGTCATTATAGGAGCAAATCTGGGTGCCCCGAACAGTAAGAGCGGATGGAGACCGTTTGGTATGTATGGTCCTACGTCACCTAAAACTGAAAGAGCGCCTTTCACAAAACCTTCCGTGTGAGCAAACTGAAAATTCTGAATGCTGATTAATAGAGATATTTGATTAGTAAACCCAGTCGAACTATTGTAATTTGCAAGAATAGGCTACAATTTAAAGAAAGAGAATGATGATTATTTTATGAACAATATAAATAAATTTTATTTCAGATTTTAAATGTCGTCGTTTGTCTTAGGTCTAGCTGCAACAGAAATACTTTGATTTCAAGGATTTGTGCTAACGAAAGAATGCTAATTTTTAATTATTTGATGACCATATATTCCTAGAAGAATATTGATACGTTGTGGTTATATTCTGTAGCTAGAATTGAATATATCTGATGGTAAAGAATCGGATGTTGAGAGTTAAATGGAAACCAGAATGCGTAATGAAATCTTATGAATTTCGTTGATTTTACTTGGGTTTACTTCAGTATTCATCTTAGAATAAATGTAATCCATATGAAGATACTAATACTCGGCTACCATGATTTATATATCTTAATACATATTATTAGATTGGATCTACTCCATTTTAGACGCGTATGGTTTGTTTACATAACGGTATAGTAATTAATTTACTTGGTGCTAACCAAAATTCAACAAGCATAATATCGTTAACATAGGTTAAAAAATTTGGCGACTGAGGATATAGTTGAGCTAACATAATTAGAGACAATAATCATGGCTAGTACGAAATCCAATATTAGAAATAAGCCAATTATAAATAAAGTTAGAAAAACACCTCTGATTATGAATAGTGCGACTACAGGGCACTCACTACTTTAGCACACCGTTTTACCAAATATAACTCAATGTTTTCACTGTTTTCGCCAATTTTGATGTTTATTTGCCTATATAACTTAGTTTGGGTTAGTTCAGGTTAGGTTATTATAGGTTATCTAATTCCTTCACTATCAATACTTAACATCGTATTCCACCCTATAATTTTATATTTGGTAGAACCGTCTGCTAAAGTAAACCCGACTAAAGTTAACTGGGAAAAAGTGAAGTTTAAATGGTCATGTCAAAGAAAAGAGAAAAATACCACTACTTATTGCTTCACACTAGATCGATCAAGAAGGTACGAGAGTAAATAACATCCAAATAATACCTTGATTAGTAGAATGCACAATAGATGACTATTCAGTGAAATTGTTAGTGGACACAGGTGCAGATGTCAACATTTTGTTATATTCCACATATGAAAATATCAAACCGATATTTTTCGACATTGTTAGATACAGTACTTCTAATTGTAGGTAAAGTACAGTTAGAATGTAAGATTAGTAATGAAAAACATAAGTTAATTTTTTATGTAGACAAAGGAAATATACAATATGCTTTGTTGGGTTTCAGAGGTTTGCAACAAGTCTGACCGCATTGGTAACACATTTCTAAATCCAACACAGCTGGGTAAACAAACATCAGAAATAATAATTTGTGTTGATTTAAACACAACTGTAAAAAAAAACATGTCACGAACATGTCCTATACCCTATGCCAACATTTTAAGACATCCAAAATTCAGGGAGCTTCTACTTTGGTAGTATTGGATTTAAATCAGGCTTATTTACTGTTAAAACTCGATGCGATGGCACACAAACACACTATGGTGATTATTTGAATACAGAAGTTTAGCATTTGCACTTGAAAGCTCACCATTTATTTTTAAAAAATTCATGGATATGACTCTGGTGGAATTTCCTTTCGCAAGGCATTTTTCGATGACGTGATTATCAGTGGAAAAAATGTTGAAGACTGTTATCATAATACTTGTGCTATATTAACTAAATTTCAACAACTAAACATTAAAGTAAAATTATGGAAATGTCAATTTTTCGCTACAAAATTCGAATATTTAGGACATTATATATCAGCTAAAGGGCATTATACCTTTACCTAAACATCAGGAAGCTATGTTCAAATGTGTGATCCTTAAAAATCAAACACAATTAAAATCAGTTTTTGGGTATGGTCCTATTTTTTCCAAACACATACCAAATCTAAGTTCACGTTTGCATCATTTACATGAACTATTAAGAAAGGAGTCAAAATGTGACTGGAGGAAAATAATCAATTAGAATTTGATCAAATAAAAGAGATGATAGCGAACAGTGAACGGTTAGCTATTTTCAACCCGTCTGAGGAAGTAATTGTTATTACTGATGCCAGTCCCTATGGGAGAGGAGGAGTTCGACTATGTAACAGAGAAACAGATGAAAAACTTAAAACAGTGTCACGTGCATCGGCGACTTTGTCCCCAGCTGAGATTAACTACAGTCAATTCGAGAAAGAAAGTTTTGCTTTAATTTTCGCAATACGCAAGTATCATAAATACCTAAATGGACGATTTTTTACTATATGGATTGATTCGATTCCCGTCCAGATGAGTTTTGGGGAAGAAGAATCATTACCTTCAACGGTGATTGTCTATCACATTTCCTTATGCCAGTAGCAACGGAAGATCAAGAGGAGTTAAAACACTACATTTTAGGTATAAATCAAAATTCGACAATACTTCAAACTACAAAAAGATATTCAACCGGATACAGATTTAAAACCTATTTTGAACTGGGTACAGAATGGTTGGCCAACACACCTACCGAAAACATTCCAAAACGTAATGTAAAAAACACATTTCCGGAAACGTGCAGAAATACGAATTCAAAAACAATGTTTATTTATGGGACGTCGACTTATTGTGCCGCCTTCTTTCAGGCACAAGCTACTGAAACTTTACATAAATAACATATAGTAATCAACCGGATGAAAGAAATAGTAAGAAAATACTATTGGTGGCCTAGTGTTGAACAAGAAATATATGCTTATATAAAACACTGTGCACCATGTCAAGAAATGCGCAAACAAACACCAAAGATTCATTTTAAATCGTGGAAGACACCAGATAAACCCTTCGAAAGAGCACATGCTGATTTTTTATTTCTTAGGTCATAACTATGTATATCACAATGGACCAACATATGTGATTTGCAGATTTAAAGAATGTTGTCAACAAAGGGATGTTAGATTAGTGCACACCCCACCTTATCATCCAAAAGTAATGGGCAAGTGAAACGCGCAGTCCAAGACGTAAAAAAACTATTGAAACGGAAATTGCAGGAAAATTATTCTCGAGATTGGAAACAAATAATAAATTATATCCAATGTGACATGAGGTTTGCCCATACTCCGTTACTGCAAGCGAAATCAGCAGCGAAGATTTTTTCTTTTCAGCCAAGTACATGTTTTAATATGGTATATCGAGAAGCAAATCGAAAAATGTCTTCCTTTCAACCTGCAGATGATCGGTCGTTACAACCCATTGGAAGTATAGTGTAGTGTAGAAATGCACCTAATAAATCCCTTATTTATATCTTAGTAGAAGTCTTAAAACATAAAGGAAATAGAATAATTGAAGTTATAATTAATTGCTGAAATTACACATTATATTTTGATCGAATAAGAGAAGTGATGCCATCAGTAAATGCACCAGATACAACTGCAAGTAATGGATGGTGGTTAACCTTACCTACACCACAAAATGATGACGCAAAAAATCAACCACAACTAATAATGAACCTAGAAGAAGACCTCAACCTAAATTTTAGCCAAAAATACATTTTTTTGTGTGAAGGTTATTGGTAATATGTTTTAAGAATATTTTGGTCTTCGGAACTATTGCAGTTTAGAATCTAATTGTTGTAAATTGCCTAAGAATTTTTTTTCTTGAACTAGATTACTTGAATTTAAAAAAACGGGAAGTGAATTAGTAGAGATAATCGATTAGTAAACCTAGTCGAACTATTGTGATTTGCAAGAATATGCAACAATTTAAAGAAACAGAATGATGGTTGTTCTATGAACAATGTAAATAAGTTTTATTTTAGATTTAAAATGTCGTCGTTTGTCTTATGTCTAGCTGCAACAGAAATATTTTGATTTCAAGGATTTGTACTAACGAAAGAGTGCTAATTTTCAATTATTTTATGACCGTATATTCCAAGAAGAATATTGATATGTTTAAAATGGTAATGTGGTTATATGGTGTAGCTAGAATTGAATATATCTAATGGTAATGAATCAGATGTTGAAAGTTAAATGGAAACCAGAATGTATAAAGAAATCTTATGAATTTCATTGATTTTACTTGGGTTTATTTCAGTATTCATCTTAGAATAAAGTAGTCCATATGAAGATACTAATACTTGACTACCATGATCTTATATATCTTAATACATATTTTTAGATTGGATCTACTCCATTTTAGACACCTATGGTTTGGTTACATAACAGTAAAGTAATTAATTTATTTTGTGCTAACCAAAATTCAATAATATCATTAACAAGGGTCAACACCCATTCACCTGGCACAGTTCCTCTGCACTAACCCTTAACTACATTTTTACTCCCTGAAGTGCAGTTCTTCCTCTTCTTGCTTAATGCTTTATTCTTTCATGCTCTAAATCCTTGTGTCTTTTATTCTTATTTTCTTCACTCTTGTTTTATTTTCTTTATTCTTCATTTTATTTCCCTTCACCTTTATTATTATTATTATTATTCCCTTCTCCGTTGATTCTTTACCCCTTTTATTCATCTGGAAAGCTTCTCTTACCGACTCCTAGTAACCTCCGCACTTCCTTTGCCATCTAGTGTTTTCTTCGGCCACTTTAGTTATTTCCCCGCCTCCATAACCTGGCTACTGTTTTACCTGACGTCAGTTGCCAATATGACCGCTCGCAGCACCGTCCTCTTTGTTCGTCTTCTCATCTATTATGTGAACACGCATTAAGAGAAACGTTGTCGCATTTTCGTTGTATTTGTGAAGTTCATGCACAGAAGAACATTGTGTTTGTATTCTGATATGTATGATGTACCTATTTTTACCTTATATGTATAATCTATACATTATAATATATATATATTAGATGTATAGAATATATGTGTGTGTATTGCAGCAGTATTGAATAGGGAAAGTTTTACCTGAAACATTTTTTCTAATTAGTTAATAAAGTCAAAGGCTTGCTTTAAACAGTATGTATTAATTTCTCCACCTTCGATCGTATTCTCTCGTCCCCCCTCTCCCTCTCTCTTTCTGAGTATCTGTGCTTATGTATGTATTTATATATGAAAGAAAGAGAGGATGGAGAAAGAAAACAATATATATATATTGTGCGTGTGTGTGTGTGTGTGTCTTTTCCTGTTGTCTCAGATAACAAAGGCCTTTCCTCGTAGAAAGCAAAGTCAAAGAGGAAGGAGTAGAAAACTCATTTACTCTCATTCAATATTCATAATGTCAACATCAATACTGCCTACCAGTGGAAATGGGTCGGTTGCTTTTGCATGCTTTTTGCTACCGCAATCTCTGTCTCTTATGAGCCTTGCTTGGTTGCATTATTGAGCGAAGAGGCAAAGGCTTCGTTCTTCATCTTTTTTCTTTTGTTGTTTTTATACTGAATCACCCTCTTTCTCTCTGCTTCTCCTTTTTTTCCATTTGCTTCTCTTTCTTTCTATCTATCTTTCTTCATCTCCTACTGCTTCATTGGGACCTTCCATACCCCCTCTTTTTCCTCCTATGCCCTCTCATGGAAGAGGTTTACGACCTTTGTGCAGCCTGATTTCCCCACCCGATATTCTTTTTGTTTTTAAAAGAACAAAGCGTAAACAAATTTGACCAAGAACAAGGGAAAACATCAGAAACTTTGTTTTCTTGTTTTTGAAATGTTTATTCTTTTTTCTCCCTTGGAAATAAAATCACATGCGCTTCCAAAACTTCTGGGTGGAAACAAAAGGGTAATAGTCCAACGTATAGTATTCTCCTAGTTACAATTGAAGGTAGGCTGGAACAACTTTGTAGTAACATTTGAAAATATTTGAAGAGTTGTTAAAATATGCTTTCAATCGTATGTAATTAATACTATCACATAAAATAAATTATATGGGCGTTAATAGCACTATGACTTAGGCTCGTCGCGATACGGGTATTTAATTTATAATTGAATAGGTGAGATATTAGTTTTGGGAAACTCGTAAAACGAGAACTGTTTTGAGGCCTAACTAATGATCAAAACCAAAACTCTATAACTACGTATTGTTTTGGGGCCTTTAGGCATAACTTTATAATTATAAGAATTTGGTTTTGACCATTAGGTTAACCGCAAAATAATTTTGCTTTAAATTTCCCAGAACTAAGCTTAAGTGAAATATTTTCCTCCCTAATCTCACCCATTCGATTTCATTTTGCATGTAATAAAAAGGTTTTAAAAAGAAAACGTGCATGCATTTATAGTTTCGTTAGACCGAAAATGCAAAATTACCCTAGATTTTACCAGATTTTAAAATGGCATTTGATAATGTAGGGTTTCCAAATCATACTGAGATTGCAACTTACAAACAGTAGGTAATCACTATTCAACCACCAAATTTGTAGTTCCATTCAGTCCTGTTGCATTATTGTATTGACCAGTGGCGTAACTATAATGTCGTTGCGGGGGGCAGGTGTCTCTTGGGTCCTACAGGCCATATATAAATAGGTGAAAATGAGTTAATGACAAACAAAACAAACATGACAAGAGAAGTTGTCTCAATGTATGGTTTCAAAACTTCCTCAGAGTTGGTAAAAGAGAGGGAATTTTAAACCTCACAACCAAAATCCATCAATTTTTTTAACTAGTAATGACAGCAGCATGTTACCTGACGTTATCATGGTGGATGATGACTTCATGGCAATTGACAAGGCCTGGCCGTTTCGATCAGAATTATGCTCGCAGTCTGTCAAACTATTGATAGTATAAGGTGCAGTGCTAGACTGAGGTATTTAATGTCCTTGCGTTATTGACTATTAGAACCCCTGTTACCTATCCCTTGTGGTCGTAGCAGTAAGGTTATTTGTTTTGTTACCTTTGGCGGGGCCCCTGGGCTTCAGCCCGTTTCAACCCCATCTTAATCCGGCTTTGACTGATGGCATTAAGGTATATTTAGGTTTCAGAACTTGTTAATTATGCCTTTGATATCTCACCACGCACTTAACATCATCTTTGAATAATAACGTGTAGTTTCATAAGTTTCTGGTTTTAACGTCGATAAAGACGATTCCGAAACGCGACACACAATCTTCCGTCGCTTTACGTTCCGGTACAGAACCAACTTATCATCCGTGACAATGCGTGTCAAGAATCGATGTTTTTTAACCGGAGACAGCAAGAAAATACAGATCGCAACGCTCCCTTCCCATTGAGATGCACTCAGCTGATATGGACCTCAACGATGAAATTTGTGGTGGTATCTAGCGATTCGAACCGTCTTTCAACTGTTGTTCTGTGTACCTGGAAGGTATCAGCCGATTCCTCTATGGTTGGATTCAGGCTGTCCTCTACACTTACTGCCTGAGGCTGTTTTAATGTTTTCCTGATTACGCACTGGTAGCGCCATCTGTGAGATTGGTACTCCGTTATCCTATGACGTCACAACGGGTAGAAGTTTTCTGCTAAGAAAACACATGCGACAAAAATTTGCTGAAATTTCACAGGACGATGTAACTAGAAGGGTTTACTTCTAGAATCTAGCATTTAACTTTGGAGATAGAACATTACTGTTATTTTTATTTGAAATTATAAGACAAACATTTATTGTTAAAAGTTAATTGTATTCTTAACTTCCAGCTTCTAATTTCAAATCCTACAGTTTCAACTATTCAACAACCTAAAGAGACTTCAACCATCCTATACATCATTTGTATTTGAATGGCACAGGTCGGATAGAGTGTTGGAGAGCTAATTGGAAGGTAGACATCTATGGCCCAGTTAGTAGGTACCATGACGTCATTTGCCTGGTATGACTGAGTAGAACTTCTGGTAAAATCTGAGTTATCCTATGTGTCGTAGTACTATTATTTAGCTGAAAGCACTTTGATAGTTTATATAGTTACATAATTAATATTTTTAGGTCAGACATACAGTCAAACCCCTGAGGGATGGCATCCGTCTCCGAATATAATTCCCGGTCAAGATTAGGATTTGGTAGCGATCAGGCTTTTTGTGTAAATGTCATCCCGACGTTCGCCTGGTGGAACTGAGTAAACCCTGATTCCGCGAATGCAGTCTCTAAATTACATTGGTTACATAATATTATTATTAGCAGTAGTAGTACATAGTATTGATAGCTTTTCTTTAAAAGCACATGAAATACACGATCTGGAAACTAAAATCGTAGTGCTATCATAATTTCCTAAAAAATAGCGAAATTTTGTTTCATTGACTGACATCTCTTCAACTGCACCGCTAGTTTGTTACTCCTGCACCTGCAAACGAGTTGTCTGGTGGAGAATAAGTTAAATACAACAGTCGTGGCTGACAAACCTTTGCAACAATCACTTTCTCTAAGTACTGAGGCAGGAGGAAGCAATTAAAATGCTTCATCCAATACCAGGCACTGTACCAAGTTGGTACCCTAATAGTATCCGAAATCCATGGGAATTTCTAAACAGGTCCCATTGATGTCACAACGTCTCACGGCATATTGGGACATACCCAAGATATCCAAAGGAAATCCTATATGGATAATCCCGGCTTTGTGAGTAGAGGGATATTCTGGGGATATCCTGGCAGGATGATTCCGAATGTGGTCGTATTGCGATATCCTGATAATATCCTGAGGTAATATTTTACGCTCGCAAACAGTCGATTGCTTCACGCAAGCACACTTCGTGTTTGGCATCTTTTTACTGCCTGTTTGTATTAGACGGTTATTGCACCATTACTTCGAACTAACATAATATTGAGTTACTGCGCATAGTTTAGAGGAAGCAAACATAGGTCAGTTCATATTGTTAATTGCATGCAGATGTTTTACGATAGCTAGGATATTGTGTATTTAAAAATTTAACGTAAGTAAGCGCTCCATGCTGTAACTGTCATTACCTTATGCCTTTGTGATGAACATGCTTCATGCTGATCTCACATTAAATGAGGGGGAAGTAACTTCAAGTAAAAGCGAGAAAATTTTGTTGTTGCAACCTACCCGGAAAGGTCAAGACACCTGCCGCGCCCAGCATTTTTAACGATGGGGGTCCGGGTATGTACACGTTTGCTGAACTGCGTAGTATTAAAAAATCCAATCTGAATGTGCTTTTAGTTTAAGGTGGTTATAGGTATCTTTGGATCAGGCCAAATGGATGATGATAGATCGATATTTCAGTAGGTGATGGAAACTTAAG
This sequence comes from Lepisma saccharinum, assembly GCA_022664845.1. Lineage (NCBI taxonomy): Eukaryota > Metazoa > Arthropoda > Insecta > Zygentoma > Lepismatidae > Lepisma > Lepisma saccharinum. The sequence continues at coordinate 32,334 of JAGDQP010004622.1, read as the reverse complement.
GGAAGATGATAGAAAGGAAAACTTAATACTTGGTAATAATTTAACATGCACCTGCAGAGCAAGAGTGTAGATAACTGGTCCACCCTAAGCTAATGCACCAAGAACGTTTCGTTTATGACTGCCGATGAACAAGAAGATTGTAAAAGTCAGTGTGTAGGTAGTCGGTGAGAAATTTGCTAAGTTCGAAATATCCCACAATGTGATTATTACGAATCACGATACAATTCGCATTCGGAAGGTCGTGGGTTCGTGCCCACCGGCCACCCATCCTACTGCATGATCAGGTTTTTTCAGGGGTTTCCCGTCAGTCGTACCAGGCAAACACCGGGATGGTACCCACCGGTCAGGCCTTTCTTAAGGTAACATCCCGGCATTTGCCTGGTGAAACTGTGTACAATATGTTGTGAAATCATGTGAGAAGGAGTAAGTATTATTATAAGCAATTGAGTCACGTCACCAAGCATTGCTTCGTTGCACTTCCTTCATGGTCAATCCATATCAAATAAGCTAATTTCATTTTAAAAAGTTCTTGACAAAATTTATTTATTTTTATATTTTTTACCGAAGTTTGTACTACATTCAGGGCATTGCAAACAGTCATTCAATAACTTGTTAGTTGTTCAGTTTTTTTGTTGCGACCATTTTATATAGGCGCGTCAATGTATTTTGCACTTTTCAGAGATTTGCTATCTAATTTGTAAAAATATATTGAGTTCAAACAAAAACAATATCAAAGATAATGCAATGTACACCATTTTATGTTCTTTGCACATTTAGGCTTTAATACTTCGGCAACAAAAAAAGCGTTGAATATTGATTTTTGAATCATCAAAATCTTAATTTTTGATCTTCTTAAAAGAAATAATTGAGACTTACGTTCAATTTTTTTTCTGGATACAGTTTATATGGTATACAACTTCCCAAAATAGTTTCAGATCTGAGAACCATATCCTTTATTTTTTGTCGTTTTGCAAACATTGCGATTTTTTCTAAAATCGGGCATTTTCAACATCAAATATCTCAAAAGGAACACACTTCAAAAATTCCAAGTTAATTAAAACAACAATAAAAAACTGTTATTTGAATTTTGTACAATCCGGAATCGCTTTTCGAGAGCTCCTTGGAGTTGGAATTGTTGTGGGGCCTCTCATTCTGCCGGGCCTGCTCTGCTTTTAATTAATAAACTTGCAGTGCGGCTGGCGGGGTGTGAGGATCTCCCAGAACCAAACGAGAACACTGACTGCATGGGAATGCACCAAGAATCAATCTACAGGTCCACATCGAGAAGTTTACCATACCGAATTACACAAGGTAATATTTTCATTCTTTTAGAGGATGTTGGGGAATTACCCGCAAACTAAACTCATGTCGACACTTAAAACTAAAGAATATAAAAACCGCTATAGACAGCACATCACTATACTCCCGGTCCGCTTATATGATGGTGATTCTTCGATTGTTATCAAGTGCTGCCTTTTCTATGAGTAAAGTGTTGCCTGTATACCACAGGACAGGTGTAATGTCCACGAAGATGGTACGCTGAGTCAGTTTTCCTACCAATGTTTTTTTCTGTGTTCTGAAGATGGTCAATAAAATGCTACGTCGAGACTCTTTGCAGGATTATTTTCTGAAATTAATTATGCCTTCTTGTGGATGGATGGAGGATGATGTTATTGTAGACGGGATTGAGATGAGTTTGGCGCAGCCGTTGTCTTTTCTTTTATTACGAAGATGAAAAGGTTGTTTATGGTACTGGGATGCCCTGTGTCTGAGTGACGGGGTTTCTCCTTCACCGTGTTAGTCATTTTCAGAAGTCATAGTTGGATTCTGTGCAATTCAGGGCTGGGGATGTCCAGCTGGGCGTTTTTTTTTATATCCATGCGACCCATAATATCCATCGGACGTCCCATTGCGATGGACACATGACGTTTCACGGACATTCCATTGAGGTCCTGCGGGACATCCGATGGGATAATCATAAAGCGGACATTCGGCCATCTGATCAACACGTATAGGACGTTCTGTGGATATCGTTGGATGTCGCAAATATCTCGGCGGGATATCCCTTGGATATCTATATGATATTCAATGCCATTAGGGTTGCTTCAAGCATTACAATAAAGAAAAGAATAGGTTAAATTGAAAAGTATTTTCTTCTCTTCTATGTAACGTATATTTTGTTTTCTTGGACAGAAAGGTTGAAATTTTATTAGTTACCTGAGAGCAACTGAAATTATTCTTGTAACGTTTGGTACACAAAAGAGAATTGAAAAATAATGTTCCGCAACATTACAACCTCCACAAAAGCCGCCACTGATAAAAGTAAGTTGTCAGAAATTTCTATTTACATAAAATTGCAGAAACTATGGCAACTAACTTACAGTATCGCATGGGATGTAGTTTGGATCTTGAAATACTGCAAGCTCGTGTGATTTATTAAAAGAATTACAGCCATATTTGTGATAAAGTGTTTACTTTTGACCTTTAAAAGTATCTTAAAACTGCAGGTCAAAAAACGAAGACCGGTTTTGGAAAGGATTGATAAGATAACAAACTAGACTTTCCTTCAATTAGTTCGTCTCAGCATTCGCTTCGTGTGTGGACGGGTAGAGATAGATGTCCAGACTTTCTTTCAGTTATTCCATCTCAGCATTCGCTTGGTGTGAACACTGGTAAACAAGCAGAACACCAGTAAGAATTTTCGGTTGCAGGATTTATGTCAGGATCATGTCAATTATCAAGCAGGTACGTTACTGGTGAACCTAATCACTTACCGGGATTATATTTATTGTTTGCTTTTGGAAATGTCTTTACTAAATTCACATTTAATTACGTTCTAAGCTAACAATGTATCTTTCTTAAGAAAAAAGGAACAAGATCTTATTGGAAAAAAAAAGTTTAATATAAATTTGCATTGAAAATGGTACGTCATCAACTACACGCTAAACGAAGAAGAAGAAGATAGGAAAATGGAAAAGCGCTTTTTTTATTCTCGTTGATATTAAGATAGCTTATTTAAAGTCTGCAGTCACATTGGTTTCAGATGCGATGGCGATTTACTTAAGAACTCTGAGGAAACATAACATTGTTATCTAAACTCTGTGTCACCCAGCACGAAATTTCTCAGAAAGGAAAAAAAAAAAACTTCATTTTCGAGTGATGTAGAACACCAGAAACTCTGTTTCATTTTTTTTTTTTTATGAAAGATAGCTTTACAAAATAGTGTGAAGAAAGAATAAAATGTTTCCAGACAAGAAAAGAGGATTTTTATTATTAAATATAATGATTTTTCTTTAACGTAAACATATCTTGTTTTTCCTGCTGGTTGCTGGATGCCCCTCAAGGGGTTTATGTAATGAGGAGAGAAAATATGGAAAGGATGGTAAAAGTACCGGAAATTGTATTCAGAAAAAACAATGTCAAAAACCTGTTATCATACCTTCCCTTTGGCTTCCTGTTGCTACGTATGAAAAATTCGTTCTAGAGATAGAAATGAGAAAACACATCTCAGTCATATGCACCGCGTCAGTGTGTGCAGTATGTTTTGTGAATGGGCACCGTACACAATATTGCCTCTAGCAGAGGAGTATGAGCCACGGCATGCTGGTAGGAAAATGTAAACTGTGTGTTAGGAATTCATGTGACATGCAGGAGCCACACCATGTTCTCATTTTCAATTAAATGAGAATGTTGATTGCTGATATCTCATGTCTAAGAAAACAGTTTCTCGGTGCCCAGATAAGAACTTTTATTTTTCTTCGTGTGTTTTGTTGTGTAGATAATAAAACACTCTCCTTTGCAACAACAGAACACCACTTCGTAGTGCTCTTTCAACCTTGTATCATTGACAACCACAGCAATTATAACACAAGAAATTTATACTAATAATGGTGCTAATACCCATATCTTCAATATGTTGTCCTGTCTTTCACAATTCCATTATATTCTGATCAGAGTTCTCTTTACTTCATAACATTCGGCGTGTAATTTTATTTTCTTAATGAATGTTCCCATTTTAATTACTAGTGTCCAATCTCTTCAGCATTTCTATTCCAAGCTTTGGTCTATACATCACGTAACTTATCAATTCATTTCTCAGCCCTAGTACACAAGTAATTTAGAGAAATACACACGTGTTTCTCTGAATATATTGACGGTGGAAAGGGCATAAGGACCAAATCACAAAATTGGCGTATACGCCCTTTCCATTTTTTCCCCATCGATATAATTATCGTCTCATCATACTATTATTGACTTCTCACGAAACTAAAGACAGTCTACCGTTTCTAGGGAAACCCCTTAGTGTACGACGTAGAATTTCGACTTTATTCTTGGTTCGTTGCCAGCGAACAAGAAGCATTCATCAGGTGTTTACAGAAGGAATAGCAAATGTTTTGCAAAGTAGTTCAAATATATTTCGCCACTTTTAACATTTTGAGCGCACTATAGGGAAATAGAGATTCGATTAGATCAAAGTAACAATATAGCTTTATAAAAATTAACAACCATTGCTTAATGACACATCCATATCATTTTATTTTGTTTGAATTCTGATTTTATAGTTTCACACATTTTTTTTATATATATATATATTTTCATCTTTTTGTTGTTACAACTCAACGGGTGTTACATGTAACCCTTTCTCTCACGTTGTCTGTCGTTTCAAATATATCATAGAAAAATCACAGCACATGCAGAGAGAGAGAGAGAGAAATAGTAAATACTCTCTCATATGTGTGTGTGTGTGTGTGTGTAGGTGTGTGTGTGTGTGTGTGTGTGTGTGTGTGTAGGGATGTTCGGTCCGTAATTCACGTTCTCAAAAATGCTCAAACGAAGCAGGCTGGTAGAACAGAGAAAAACGCATGTGTGAGTTAGTGTATGTGAGGGGGGGAAACAGGGTAAGGGGAGAGAAATAGGTATAAATTGAAGAGTAATATTTTGTATTCTTTCAATTCATTGTGTACAGGAGCTCTGAGCAAAGCGAAAAAAAAATGTAAAAAGCACAGAGGACCAACTTTTGTGATCCGAGAAGGTTATGTTCGTTAAAAAAAAAACTGTTTCAATGGTATATACTGGATTACTTTCCCAACGTAAAATCGTTATTTTTTTTTCTCTCAACCTATCCTATATTAGAGGCCCAAAGCCGTACTTCTGTTAATCCACTTGGAGAAATATAAACACACACATGCACGCAGAACACTCCAAAAATTCTATATGAAAAGTATCCATCAACTGCACCGTAGGAGGTACATAAATACGTAGATTTGGTCAGTATGTGTGTAGGGGATGGGAGGGGGGGGGATTCAAAGCAACTACTAACATTTTTTTTTTATTATTTTTAAAAAAATAATATTAACGTTACCAAATCCCCTTTTCACGATTGAAAGAATGATGCAGGCTTTATTCTGTCTGTAGAACGCTGATTGGTTCTACATATAAATCAAATGGAAATATTTACCATTCACAAAAGTTTTTTTTTTTATATAATGTTTTTTAAGACTTTATTTTCCACACACAAATACACACGCACATTGCGTATATGAAGTATAAAAGTGTTTACGCAATTGACGTCATGTGTTAGTCCACGTTCACATTAAATTTTAACTGTGCCATATTCACTGTTAAATTATTCTCTATTCGTTCTTTGTCAATGAATCATATGTAATATAGAATTTCCACTTTTTTGTTTGCCTCAATGAAAAATAAATATTGATAAAAGATCTCAGTGCCTCCTAGTTCATGTGTCTGATTTTTTTTTTAAATAATAAAAATCGTAGTGAACAAATGAAAAGCAATAATAAACTTATGGCAAGTGGCCCCAATAATACTAACGAATGTCTTTGAAGTGAACTAAGAAAGAAACCCTTTGATGAGACATTTGGAAAGCTTGACGTGAGACTGCAACTTTCTCTCGTAACATTAACAATTTCAAATCTCAATTAGTTCATTTCATACACATTCATGAGTATTGTAGGGTCGCTTTCCAAAATTTTCTTGTTGGTAATCAATTCTCCGGTATTTTTTTAAATATGAAAATATACAGTGAAAACGTATTGTACAATACCTGTAAGTCCTAAAATAAGTGCATATTTAGTACTGATGTAAGTACCTACAAAGTACTGTTAATAATTTTTAAATGTAGTTCGGAACAAAAACTTCTAGACGATATGATGAACGTTGCAAGAGATTACCCGTTCTTCATTAATAGCAGTGCAGTGGTGAAAAAAAAAGTACTTATACCAATCAACATTAGGAAAGAGACAGTTCAGACGATGTATAACGGTGCCATTTTGAAGTTTCATGAATGTTTCTTCTCAATCTTCCGCTAATACTAGATTATACCTGGAATAAAGATCCTTGCTCTTAATTATAATTAAGACTTTGCTTATAACAATTCCTAATTTATAATCAGAAATATATTGCATTTTATCCTCTTTTATAAACATTTGTCAACTCTAGAAGCCAAGGAATACAAGTTACAATAAAAGAAAGTTCGAGGTAATCTTTTATATGCGACACAAAGCTGTCATATTTTATACAAAGAAACGTTGGACTTAAAATGTATCCATGGACAAAATATGACAATTTTTTTGTTACATATAAATCGTTTCTTCTTGAAGATTTCCTTAAACTTCTTTTTATTCATCAATGGGCTAAGCGCTGAGAGAGCACTTGAATCTTATTGGTTAGTCTATAGGTAGCAACCAATAGTCTCTCAGCGCTTAGTGCTACCTTACCCTGTATCCTAATTCAACGGTGCATTGTCGAGAGTACTATTTGCAACGTCCCGTTGTATCCTGTTTAGCCCCGTTGTCCGATTTCGAACGATAGATGGCACTACTGTAGTAACAGTTGAATACCTAATAGACGCAAGGTACATTGTACATGTATGAATGTTGAAGGTCGTATACCGAAGAACGAGAATTGAATTTAATTGGATTCTCAGTTAAGGCCTTTTGGCAAGTGTGGCTAAGGCCGAAGAAAGTAAAAGGAAATATATATATATATATATATATATATATATATATATATATAAAGTTATCAACAAATTGTTATAAACATATTGCAATCGCTGACTACATGCAGATTTTGAGAAAACAATTAACAATTTCTTCGAAGCATGATCTCTGACATTTACCGCATCGTGTTGGATTTCTACAAAGGCAAATGAGGAGGGGTTGTAAGTACAATCTTTCCGGGTTTAAATTGATTTTTTAACAGTAAAAAGTTTATAGTAGTATTAAAAATTTGGAAGGGTGACCCCCACTCCTATTGCAGTATGGGAGAGAGGAGAACCCTATGTGGCATGTCAAATCAATCCGACTCGCCGTAGTTCAGTGATAGAGCGTTGTTGTAGCATTCGGGATTGCGTGGGTTCGATCCCAGCCGGTGACCAACCTGACACATTTTTGCAGAGTTTTTTGTCAGTAACACCAGGCCTGGATACCATCTTCAACATAGGCCCTGGCCGACACCTTTCCGAACAACGCACTTCTGTTGTTGGGGTTTAATGTTTTAAAACAAAAAGAAAATTCGTTATGGAAAACTGCACATGAAGATTCTAGGACAGCAACTCAAACAGGTATCTGCATTCGGATGTCGAGTTCGATACCGACGGCCGACCATCGTGCCTGAATTTTTCCCTTGCTATATTGTTATTCCAGGCAAAATAGCGGGATAATGCCCCGAAATTAAGCTTCCTCGCCTATCTCCATCAATGTCTGAAAGGCTTTAAATAAATTTACATTAATAAGGTAGCAAGTCATGGGCAGTTAGCAGTTGTGTAGATAACTGTTAAGCATAACACTAAAACTATCTCGTGAGACAACTATTCTAAATTTAATAAGCATGTATCTTTACCTTTTCTTGCTAAGTGATATGATAGCTGGCCTGTCCGATATAATACTGTATTCAGGTTAGATAAAAAAAAATATTTCCACCTGCGGCCTTGTACTTAAAAAAAAAATTATACCATAGGGTGGACCATTTATCGTAACTGCTGAAATGTTTTACTCAATTTCATTGTTTCCTTTCTGTTGTTGTTGTTTAGATTTCTCACGTTACAGTAACAGGTAAATTCAAGCTAGTTTCATTAATCTAGATTATGCTAGATTAGGTAAAATTTGATTGAAGCGTGCTCATTCTAAAGTGGATTTGTTCCTGCGACAAAAAACGTATGAGTGGAATTAATTTTCAGAAAGTACTCGATCAGATTATTTTTTTCTATTTTCAACGTTAACTGCTCAAATTTAACGTAACCTGGAGAGAAGCTGACAAGCTATGCACGAGCGAATCATCCATTTACTCCCAAACCACGTACTTTCTTTTTCTTATGTGCTTACGTGTTATTCTTGGCATGAGGTTTAGGTTAATTCGTAAATTTATGAACGCGGCTTTCTACCGTATGGAAAATTCAATAATACCGTTTCCGCATTAGGTACGACAACGCTAGAGCGTATTGCAACCTTCACATAACGAGAGAAATTTGTTCAGGGGTGTACTCCATTACAATCACTTCACGACCCTTATGTTCGTAACTTTTTCATGCAAATTCATATGTTTGCCAGTTTCTGGCTTGAGATTCCATACTCTACGTTAAAACAAGGTTAGGTTAGATTGCATCGAATACGAAAAAGATAAGAGTACAAGAGCCCTGAAGTGATTACAATAGAGCAGCTCCGTGATAGGTTACATTACTTGGTCCGCACTATACATCACATTCCACTATTTTAATTCTTATTTAAGAAGTTACACATGGGTAATAAACAAAGGTTAAGTTCCTTGTGTAAAAGATAAATGCATACTATTATTTAGGGTAAACTTTACTTTTGGGACCCCAGGTTCCGGCAGTTATTGAGACATATGTACGCTCTCTACTATTAATAATTCAAACAGAAGTAAAAACCTAGCGACAATCAGCAATCGAAAAAGTATTACCAAAAGCCATGCGTCATTATTATTTCGTTAAATAAGTACTCGACCTTATGTAAAGTGACAAAGATAACAGAATGCGGAGCTATAGGAATGGGTGCTATAAATCACACATATTTTGCTAGAAAATCACGGACTGTCGAAATAGAAAAGGCGGGTTTAAGAATAGTAACGATATATTTTTTATTACACGCGATGCACATTCGTACTTTCCACTTTCACTTTCATTTCACACTGCAGTGATTCGAAACTTTATTTTATTTTGCGTTTCAACTCTTCTACACATATTGTCAACATTATATTTATCCTGCTGATTTTACACTTTTGGGGCCCCAAAAGTAAAATTTATCCATTATTTCTAAAACTCTTTGAAATGTATAGTGCAGACCACAAATCGCCGCAAGTCATAGCAACTGGTTTCCACAAAGGATTGCATTTCTCAACGGAAATTAATCAAATTGTCATTAATGTAATTAAGCTCCTATTAAGGGGTTTGTTCGATAACAGAAAGCTTCCAACAACTAAATATATTTTCACCCCAGACAGTTTAGAACTGCATGCAACATATAGCACAGATTGCAGTTTTGTTTGAATAATCAATTTTCACTCCAATATTGACAAGGTGCGACTCGCCTTTACTTGCTACAGTTTAATATTTACATTACTACTAGGAATAGGCAAAATTGATTAAAGTTAAAAAAGAAATCTAACATCAACAACACACATATCTTTAATATGTCTCCAAATCAACAAATTTTATTTCTTCTTGTTCAAATATGGCTTCTAGCCGCACAAACGGTGGATACGTTACATCCAAGCGTACACTATAGTTGTGCCGTCGATGCACGCCTTTCATTACGCCCTACGTCGCTCAATTCGGATAGCAACAACGGTGCATCAGACGGTAGAACGGCACAATGAAGGGTTCAAGATCGTGGATTCGGATAGATCTTTAAGTCCCATGAATGTGCCCAATGTCACTAATGCTCCATGGCTTTTGTAGTGGATATTTAGATTTAAAACAATCAGTATTCTTTCTCCCTGTGAATATTGGGAATTGCGTTTCAAGTTATAGATTTTCCTTTTCATAAAAGAGGAGTATCTAAAATTATTTATGAAGTGAAATGTCATACAATAACAATATCTAGATAGATATGACGAAAAGATATAATGTGTAAATGTTAATGTGGTGGGATTACTAAAAAGCCTGGCATCTATGAACTCATAGAACAAATACTATTACATTACTCGATTTCTGATATAGACAATATAATGTGTGTGAAATATACTACATACTAAAAAAAACAGAAACCAAAACTAAACACGAATAATGAAAGTGTATCTAGAAAATTAATAAATGCGCTAGAAAAATGAACGAACATTACTTAGAGTTAAAAAAAATCAAGAGATTACTTAGCGTGGCCTCTCAAGTTCTGAGCATTAAATAAAATGTTTATAAATGAGTATAAAGTGTATCTCCAATTATAAATTCTGGCACTCGTTTTTTCTCACCCCTTTGCACGGAAGTTATGCTTCCTGAATAAAGGTCCTGAATTCTCTTTATCTCATCCCTTTGCACGGAGGGTATGCTTCGTGTATTAAATAGTTCCTCAATTCTGTTTATCTCATTCCTTTGCACGGAAGTTATGCGTTATAGAATAATGGATCTTTTTGTCTCATCTTTTTGGACGTAAGTTTTGATTCCTGGGATAAAGATCTTAACCCCTGTTTATCTAATCTCATTACACGACAATTGTGTTCATAAACGGACACTATTCTTGAGAATTGAGACATGGTCAACGATTTTTATGCATGTACGATTCATAAATATTAATAAAACAAAAACTATATTTAATAAAAATGACTGCTCACTATAATAGAATATTATGTACAAATTATTCCACCAAACCTAGTAATTTTTCAGTAATTTGTTTCTTTGAAAGTAAACAAGTTAGATACTGAGCATTATTCATCAAAGTTTCGTTCATCTTTCAGATTTCGTTTCCATTACAGCCTCTCCTCTTTGCATTAAACCGCTATCAAAACTAATTATATCAATCTTTTTAACGTTAGAGGATGCTTTCAGAGTTCTAATATTGTTGGTCGCCTGGGAAATTGTTCATCGAGAGATCTAGAACTGGAGGATTCCTCAAGTATCTCCAAGCGTCATGCTTTAACAACTGAAACGCCTTCAAGCCCTAAGATTTGATTAGTACGAGGATTTAACTAAGGTTCATCTGAGGCAATACAAACTTCAACATCGCTTGTACTTATTACTAGTTTAATATTGGGAAATATTTTTTCTCACTTGGCAAGAATATCAAATAAAATGTAGGAAAAGATGCTATTTATCACAATATTATTTAAACTACCCTACTTCATAACAACTGTCCGCTCCATCAGAGCAAAAGAAATTCTGTGCATTACATAAAGAATCACCTACAACGAGTAAAATGTAGAAGTACCTAGCAATAATCCTTCACACCTCGGCTTTGAATTCTTCAATAGACCCTTGTATGAAAACTTCTTAATGGAGATTTTGTTTTTAAAAAAATTATGTAATATCATTTTTCAGCTAGATAAAAATATGACGTTAAGGGTTACCAACCTGCTATAAAAGTTGCTTCTCAAATAACACTATATATCAGTTTATAAGATATTGGTATCTATTAGTGATGATAAATATCATACGTGAAGCAGAGAATACAGTGTTTCAAACTGTGAATTATATAAGATGATAAAATTTTACCCCATATATTAAGTACAGTTTGCAACGCTGTATTCTCTGTTTTACATATGATATTTATCATCACTGGTAGATACTAAATATCCAGTAAACCGACTTACTACAATTTAAAAATCAAACTTTATACCTGGCTGGCAACACTGTTAACTCGATAATGTCAGAATTAAACTCAAAATATCCGCATTATTAATAGAAACCGACCTGCAATAACATACTTGCCCTGTTATGTATCGTTTGTTTATGATTTGTCGAGATATTGTATTCAGTTAACATTATAAGACATTAATTTTGGGTTCAGAGTTGGAAACCTTATCTCTCATAAAAATAAAAGCGATAATTTGACCAAATTAGGTATTATATTTTTATTATTTATTTAATTTTAACCTTTTTTTGTTTATTTATTTTCTCAGAAATTTGCCTCCAATAGCTCCTCCGTGTTACAATACAGTCTGTATATTTATAGAAGGATGAAATTGCCGTATTTTTCAACTAATAACTATATTTGAGATGAAATCAAAATAACGAATGGCGGTAACGTACCAGCTTTTGACGTGTGTGAAGGCACCAACATAGAAAAGCAGAATGTAGCCCTCCGACACAGGAAGGAGTCTTCCCCTACTTCTCTCTTTCCCTCTCTCTCTCTCTCTCTCTCGAGAGAGAGAGAGAGAGAGAAAGTAGAGAAAGATGATGACACAACTTAACCGTCAGCTGGCGCTGAAGGCGGATGATCCAGACAAAATTTTTTAGCTACATCTTTTCCGATATAGGTCTCTTACATACACATACACAGAGAGACACACACCTACACATCTCCCTTCATACTCACATTACATTTCAGTGTGTTGACGTCTTTATATCCTAAGAAGGTGCATTAATATGTGCGCAGTAACTTTAAAAAATCAACATTTATGTTCACTGTTGTTCAGAAAGATAGGATTGCTTTTGTTTATTAACGGGCGGAAAAGCAGTGGGAACTATTTTCTATACGTATAGACTTAGCAAAGGCATTTTTTAAGCACTCATATTAGTTTTGTTTTCCTGTACCCTGGGGATTTTAACATAACAAACTTCTGTCTTTTACACCCACCAGTTGTAAAAGTTAATATATTAATTTATATTATGAATTTTTAGTCATCTCAACTTCTAATGCGGACTTTCAGTTTTGGTCTTATTATATTTTAATTAAACTCTGTTACCTTGCAGCTTTCTATTTTTGGTTTTTAGTTACAATGTCTTAAAGCTACAGGCTGTCAGGTCTTAAACATGGTTATTTCTTTAGGCGAAGAATAGGGGAAAATAATGGCCAAATTTTCTAGTGAAAGTACAATCATGACTTTCGTATGGTAGAACTCTGGAACGCCTCAGCCATGAAAGCTGGTGTCAGTAAGGCTTGTTCTTCCTACTGCTTATCTAAAGTCAGTGACCGAGACCTCAGGGGCTGAGGTGAACAAAAGAAGAAACATTAAGTCAAATTCCTGAAACCGCATCCAGCCAATTTTAAGCTGACGAAAGCTATAATCATACAAGCTATACTCTACCTGAGGTATTTATTGAGCATCAATCTCACTCCAAGTGCATAAAACGGATATGCCACTTCAGACACGTAGCAAAAGAAGAAGAAGGTAGTGTTGTAATAAATTTAATATGATCCTTTTAATCACCCAGTACACAGAATCACATATATCTGTCGTGGTACTGATACAGTCCTCACATTGCTGCTGTGCGGCTGCTTCTTTGCTTTTTGCTCCGGCTAGTTCTCAGGCTCGTCTCGTGGATTTATCTCGACGTGTAATAGCTCTAACCATAAAATCTACCTATCTGAAGCATGCCCCAAAGCTACACCGTAGTGGGGCTACGCTCAATATATTTTTAGAGGTATTCGTTCGTAATTACACGGCGCTTAGAGCAGCCAACGCAACCACAAACAAATGCTCCAGAACATCTACCTAAAATTAAACGTCTATGGCGTTAAAAGCAAGGTATTTATGCAGAGGGTTGAAAATATAAGATAAGATTAAACTACATAATTCCTCCTCTAGTTCGAAATTGTTATTCTTTTTTTTTTTTTTTTTTTTTT